>VXBJ01001941.1:0-52461 GCA_013400055.1 Nycticryphes semicollaris | reverse complement strand
CGGCGGGTCTCAGCCCGCCCCTTCCCCGCCCGCCTTCGCCGCCATGGGCGCAGCGGGGCCGCTCTGCGCCCTACTCCTGGTGCTGGGCGCCGGTATCGGCACCGGTACCGGCACCGGCACCGGGTCGGTTCCCCCCCGGGTGGTGCTCGCCCTCCTGGCCCGCAACGCGGAGCACTCGCTGCCACACTGCCTGGGAGCCCTGGAACGCATGGACTATCCCGCGGGGAGCATCGCCCTGTGGTATGGGAGCGGGGACCCCCGAGGGAAGCGGGGACACCACGGGGAGCAGGGACACTGGAGGGAGCGGAGACCCCAGGGTCCGGGGAGTAGCAGGGATCTGGGGGGTGGAAGGGGCCAGAGGGGGACCCCAGGGGGAGCCAGGATACTGGTGTTGCAGGGACCTGGGTGTGACGGGGAACCCCGGGGGAATGGGGATGCTAGCGGGGGAACGAAGGTCTTAAGGGGTAGTGGGGACTATANCGGCGGGTCTCAGCCCGCCCCTTCCCCGCCCGCCTTCGCCGCCATGGGCGCAGCGGGGCCGCTCTGCGCCCTACTCCTGGTGCTGGGCGCCGGTATCGGCACCGGTACCGGCACCGGCACCGGGTCGGTTCCCCCCCGGGTGGTGCTCGCCCTCCTGGCCCGCAACGCGGAGCACTCGCTGCCACACTGCCTGGGAGCCCTGGAACGCATGGACTATCCCGCGGGGAGCATCGCCCTGTGGTATGGGAGCGGGGACCCCCGAGGGAAGCGGGGACACCACGGGGAGCAGGGACACTGGAGGGAGCGGAGACCCCAGGGTCCGGGGAGTAGCAGGGATCTGGGGGGTGGAAGGGGCCAGAGGGGGACCCCAGGGGGAGCCAGGATACTGGTGTTGCAGGGACCTGGGTGTGACGGGGAACCCCGGGGGAATGGGGATGCTAGCGGGGGAACGAAGGTCTTAAGGGGTAGTGGGGACTATAGGGGGAGTGGGGAAGTGAGGGTGGTGGGGAACTGAAAGACTGCGGCGGAAGGGGAATGGGGAGCTGGGGAGAATGAAGGGACTGGAGACTTGAGGTGATCCTGGAGTAATGGGGACCTGGTGGGGGGAACAGAGGCTCCAGGGGAATGAAGATCTGCGGGGCAGAATGGGGACCTGAGAGGATGGGGACCACCAGGAGGAGCAGGGGCCTTGGTAGTAACAGCCCTACCATCCCCAAAGGGTGAGGGGTGGCTCTGCTCCGGTTGTGGGACCCAGGGACACTGAAGGGGCCGGGTGCTGCCCCACAGTGAGGGGACAGGATCCCCACCTTTCCCCTCCTGAAGCTGAGGGGCTGACAAAGAAGGGAAACCCAGGGCTCAGGGCTATTCGGCATCATCAGGGACAGTCTGTCTGTCTGCCTGCCTTTCCCCTCTCTGCAGGGCTCAGCCCCCCTCTTCCCCCCTTCCCTCCCAAGCCCCCTTTTTACCCTGCTGGGGACAGTGTCTGGGAGGGGAGCCCCGAATCCCTCTTCTTCCTCGCTCCGCCACCACCATCTCTCGCCTGAACTTGTCGGAAACTTGTCTGCAGCTGATTTTCCAGGGAGCTGAGGCAGGGGCTGGCAGAGGGGTCCTGGCAGGTGGGGCCGGGCTGGGGGGCAGCTGCCAGCAGTGAAGGAGTGGGGGGTTCTCACCTTCACCTCCCACAGCCCCTGGCCACAGGGCCCCAAGGAGTGTTTCAAGAGCAACTGCCTGTAGATCTGGGGGGGAAGCACAGGTTTTGCCTTGTTCCCTGTGTCCCAGGGGGTCCCCATGACACCAGTGCCCGGGAGGCAGCTCGGGGCTCTTTGACAGTTCAAGGGTCCTGGGGAATGTGGGGAATTGGGGGTTGCCCTAGTGCAATGTGGGGCTCAGCCTCATCTGTGCTGGGGTCCCTGTGAACATCATTGCGAAGTCGGGTGGGAGAGTTGGGGACGGTGGTTGTGTGTGGCAGAGGAAGGTTTAGGGAGGGGGATTTTTGTCACCCAGTGCCTTTCCTCTGGCTGCTGGAGCCTTGGGGTGCACAGAGGTGCTATGGAGAACTGTGGGGTGCACAGGGATGCTATAGGGAGCTGTGGGGCACACAGGCTGGGGGTGAAATTGCTGTGCTCCGATGCTGGTCGTGATGGATAGCCCCAGGTCTGGGATAGGGAGAGCACAGCTGGAGCTGCCACAGGGCTGCAGGGACGGGGAGTGAGATGGGGAGTGAGAGCCGTGGGGCAGCCTGGCCAGTGGCGCCACTGGGAAAGAATTTACCCACTTGCGTCCCCCCTCACCCCCCCGCCAGCGCAGCCTCGGCTCCTTCAAATTACATGTTATGTTCCCAAGTGAGCCTGTCTCTGAGTCGGTCTCTTGGCCCCAGCAGAATTTCTAGTGCAGGGAGGGGGCCGTGGTTTTCCCTGGGTGGGGACACTCTCAAAGGCTGATGTCCCCTCACCTCCAGGTGTGCGACAGACCACAACTCGGACAACACGACGGCGATGTTGCAGGAGTGGCTGGTGGCAGTGGGGAAGGACTATCACTCGGTGGCCTGGAAGGTGCAGGAGGAGCCCAGGTGAGGTTGGGGGCTGCTGGGGCAGGGGGTGTGCATGGGCTGTGAGGGGCTCCTGGAGCAACACCCTGCTAACCAGCTGGGGATGCTGCCAGGAGGAGGCAGAGCCGGGCTGACTCAGAGGGCCGGCATGCATGTCATGCACCAAGTTTGTGCGTTCCCAGCAAGTGGGGTTAACCCCTGCCTCCCCCTTCCCTGCCCAGCTCCTATCCTGACGAGCTCGGGCCGAAGCACTGGAGTGACAAACGCTATGAAAACCTGATGAAGCTGAAGCAGGAGGCTCTCACCTACGCTCGGGAGCAGCAGGCGGACTACATCCTGGTAAGGGACATGGGGCAAGGTGGCATGGGGACCAAGGTGGGCATCACCACACCTCCAGGACCTCTGTCTTTCCCCCAGTTTGTGGATACCGACAGCATCCTGACCAACAACCAGACCCTCAAGTTTCTCATAGCACAGAACAAGTCGGTGGTAGCCCCTATGCTGGACTCACAGACTTTCTACTCCAACTTCTGGTGTGGCATCACACCCCAGGTATGACCCCAGAAAACCCTGGGGACCCCTACCCACACATCAGAGGAACCTCCCACCATGGAGACATCACGCTGGTGTGCTGTAGGGGTACTACCGCCGGACAGCTGACTACTTCCCCACCAAGAACCGGCAGCAGGTGGGCTGCTTTGCTGTCCCCATGGTCTATGCCACCTTCCTGATCGACCTGCAGAAGAAGGAGACATCACAATTGGCTTTCTACCCACCCCATCCCAACTACACATGGGCCTTCGATGATATTATCGTCTTCGCCTACTCCTGCCAGGCAGCTGGTGAGGGCTGGGGGTCCAAAGGTTTGGGGGACCGAAGGGTTTGGGGGGCTGTGGTGCTCAACCATCCCACCTGGCAGGTGTGGAGGTCCATGTGTGCAACCAGGAGCGCTTTGGCTACATCAATGTCCCCGTGAAGGCCCACCAGACACTGGAGGATGACCGTGCCAACTTTGTGCATCTCACACTGGAGGCCATGGGTGAGTGCCTGTGAGTGGTGGGGTCCTGGAGGTGTCCCCCACCCCAAGGGTGCCAGGGACCTGATGATGGTCCCCAGGGCAGGCTATTCTTTGTGAAAGGGTTCTGGGCTCCACCAAAGGGGTGTCCCCTCTCTCTGCAGTGGATGGCCCCCCCATGCAGCGCTCCAGACACATTTCCCTCCTCCCTAAGCTGCTCACAAAAATGGGCTTTGATGAAGTAAGTGCCCCATGTCCCTCTGTCCATCCCTCTGGCTGCATCAATCCACAGCAAAGCCCACCATGGGCTTTGGCTGAGCCCTTTGTCCCCCATCCTGTGGTTTCAAGGCAGGCTGTGTCCCCCCACCCTGTGACAACATGCCCCATTGGCGGGCTCTTTCCTTCCTCCTCAGATCTTCCTCATCAACCTGGTGCGGAGGCCGGACCGGCGCCAGCGGATGTTGGCATCCCTGCAGGAGCTGGAGATTGCCCCACGGGTGGTGGATGCCGTGGATGGGAGGTGACCATGGGGAAATGCGTCCCCGCTCTGCCAACACCACCAGTGTCATCCTGGGGAGGGAATAGGGGGTGACTGGAGGGGACACACATCTCTGATGCAGACCCTTGCCTTGCAGCACCCTCAATAGCAGTGACATCAAGGTGCTGGGGGTGGACCTTCTCCCCGGGTACTATGACCCCTTCTCTGGCCGCACACTCACCAAGGGCGAGGTTGGCTGCTTCCTCAGCCACTACAACATCTGGAAGGAGGTACGAGGCTGCGGGATCCACTGGGTCCCTAAGGGCCACCAGAATGGGGCAGGGACCCTATGACCATCACTGTGTCTCTGGATGATCAGAGGAGAGGGGGGTTCTGAAGGTGAATGGATCCAGTATGGCCCAGTGCGGTGCTGGGGTGGGTTTGCACCTTTGTCCCCTCTCTGCAGATCGTGTCCCGAGGCCTGGAGCGGTCGGTGGTCTTTGAGGACGATGTGCGCTTCGAGGCTGCCTTCCCAGCACGGCTGCAGCGACTGATGGGAGAGCTGGAGGGGGCACAGCAGGACTGGGACCTCATGTAGGTGCTGGGGCTGGGGGGACATGAGGTGGGAGTCCCCGGGGCTGGCTCTCATGGCTCACTGCCCGCCCTGCAGTTACCTGGGGAGGAAGCAGGTGAACGCAGAGGACGAGGCGCCCGTGGAGGGTGTGCGAAACCTGGTGGTGGCCGGGTACTCGTACTGGACATTGGCCTATGCCATCTCCCTCCGTGGGGCACAGAAGCTGCTGGCTGCCAATCCCCTCTCCAAAATGCTGCCGGTGGATGAGTTCCTGCCCATCATGTACGACAAACACCCCAAGTAAGGAGCAGGGATTGCGGGAGGGGGGCTGGTGGAGAGGTGCTGGCATGGCCGTGCTGGTGATAGAGCATGTATTTCTTCTCCACCATCACTGTCACACCCCATCCCATCCTCCCCCCCCCGACTCCTGACATTACTCATGCTGGAGAAAAACATCTGTAGCATGAGCTCATTCCCCCCCTGGCCGCTGCCTGGCCGCCAGCCCCTGGAAAATGGCCCTTTGCCAGCACAGAGTGGGGGGATGGCGGCGGGGATGGAGCTAGAGCTCGATGCTGGCTTTTCATGGGGGTCTTGGCCCCATGTCGAGTGGGGAGCAGCCCCGTGTTGTGTGGTCCCCTGCCTGTGGTTATGGGTCTCAGCCCCGTTTTGGGGCACCTCCCTGCCCCTCTTCCCGAGCAGGGGCCAGTGGCAAGGCTGTGTCTGGGGAAGGGGAAGTAATTTATGGGGTGGGTGAGCACTGGTGGTCGGGTGTCCTGAGGGAGAAAGGGAGGGAAAACCAGTGAGTGGGATGATGAAACAGAGGGATTAGGCATCTAAAAGGGAGGCTGGTGGTGGATGGAGGGGCGGATTAGCACTCTGGATGTGGACCAGGAGTAGCTGGGAGTCCCATGCTTGCCAGGATGACAGCACCAGACAGCTCTGGCTGGGGGCCAGCCGTGGCCAGGCCAGCAGGATGCCATACTAGAGACCCCCTCCGTGCCAGGGCTGGCCCTGTGCCACTGAGGCTGGTAGGCAGAGAAGGGTCCTGCCCCCTCTGCAGTCCATCCCTAGTCCTCCCACAGCCAGGCTCTGCAGGCAGCAGCAGCAAGGGGCAGCCCCCCCAGCTCACTGCCCTCGCCAGACCCCCTCCCCAGTACCCTGTGTCCCTCCCTGTCACTTGCCCCATGCGATGCCTTCCTCGTTCAGTGAGTATGGCTTTCCCAGCCCATTTTTCTCCACTGGGCCATGCTCTGGAAGCCAGTTTCTTCTCTCAGATTCACTTTGCTTTCCCCAGCGAGGATTACAAGCGGCACTTCATCCCCCGGGACCTGTTGGTGTTTTCGGCTCACCCCCTCCTGGTTTATCCCACCCACTACGCTGGGGACAGCAACTGGCTGAGCGACACCGAGACCTCCACCATCTGGGATGACGATGCCAAGAAGACTGACTGGGCTGGCTCACAGAAGACCCTGAGGGATCCACGGGGCAGTGCCAGCCACCTCCGCTCCACTGCCCGTGACGAGCTCTGATGGTGAGTGAGGCTGCGTGTGGGGACAATGATGGGTGACAGAGTGGCTGGGAAGCATCTCTTTGCAAGCCCCATGGTCAGCTGTGTCCCAGGTGCCTTTTTACCATGTGTCAGCAGCTCTCCCCTTCAGACTCAAAGCATTAGGAAACAGAGACAAGACTTTCTTTTCCAGGTGGGGAAAGGGATGGGGACACAGATGTCCCATGTGGGTCTGCACTGGGCTGGAGGGGACCAGGTCCTGCTGCTTATTAGCCCTTCAAACGAGGAAGGGACAAATGCTCCTTCACCTTCTGCAACAGTCACCCTAGTTTGGAGAGAGCTAGGGGCATCTTGCAGAGGAATGTTACACCCTGGCACTGCCTGCTGCCCCCCAGAAGTGGGTTTCCCTGGGGCCATGTGTCTGTGGGGCAGCCATGGGGGCATCCACACTGGCTCGGTCCTGAAGCACCACCATCGCCATTAACACCAGGTCAGACTTTCCCTGTCTGAGGTTGCTTGTGCTGGCAATGGAGCCTCCCCAGGAGCAGCCAGACAGGGGGAGATTGGAAAACAGCCCTCTGCTGCAGGCACACATGCATTGGGACTGCTCCTGCCTCGACTGCTAACGTTTGTGTCCCTGTCTCCTAGGGATGAGGGATCGTGACCCATCCAGGAGCACCACGGGCCAGTGGCCTGCTCCTGCCTGAGACGCAGCCACCCTGGCTGGATCCCCCCGGGGTCCTTCCAATCTGCATGTGGTGAATCCATCCAAGACAGGATTTATCCCCACAGCACCCGGAGAGCCCTTTCCCTGCCAGGTGGAGGGACTGAGGGAGCGCCGTGCTCCATCTCTGCTGGGGACATATGTCTGGGACTGCCCTGAGTGATGCCAACTTGGCCATCTCCCACCAGTTTGGACTTTGGGGAGCATTTTTCAGGCCAGGGGTTGGCTCCTGTGGTGGCACACGTGGCCTCCTACCACTGACGGGGCTTTTCCCTTGCCTGTACGTGTTGGGGCTGAAGCCCAGGGAGGATTAAAGCAGACTGTGTTTGAGCTGATGAGCCGAGTGCTGGCTCTGCTGGGTGGCATTGCTCCACGTAACATCCCCAGACCAAACCCCACTGGGGTCACCTCAGAGCTCTGGGTGGCAAGGGTCTGGGAGTTCCCCTGGATGGGAGTTGCTTTGGGAACGAAATCTGTAATGGAGAATGGGAGGCAGGAAATTGAGGTGGGAGATGGAGCTCTCCCTTGGAACCCAGAGGTGAAAAGGTGGGTGGCATTTCCCTGGAGCTCAGCTCTCCCCTGGGAATGCTGATGGAAGTCAATTCCCTCCCTGGCACTGGTGTTTGGCCTTGGGATTGAAACCTTGACACCAGCTTGAACACTGAGATGTGCAGCTGAGTCCTGCTGGGTTCCGGCATCTGACACCTTCGTGGCCAGCTCTGGAGGAGGGTGTTTGCTTTCCAAGAGCCCGGGCTTGTTTGGTGCTAAACCTCAGCTCCTCGCCAGGGCAAGGTCCGGTTGAAAATTGAGTTGTTTGGTTTTGTTTTCTGGGGTGGAGGGGCAATTTATTTAAAAAAACCTGCAACTCACCCTACTCTGGGTGAGCTGGGGAGATGTAAGCACCCTGCAAGGCCCTCAGAGATGCCACCTCTCTCCACCCTTGCCTGGCCTTTTGGCTCTGGAGCAGCTGCCAGGTTTAGCCCCAGGATTGCTGTCCTCACCCAGGGTTTGAGGGGTTGTGCCCTTCTTCTCTCCACAGCCTGATGAAGGCGATGGAGCAGTGGGTGGAAGCCTCAGTAGCTGAGACCCACATCGGGATGTCTGAGACCATCATGTGCTCCAGGAGAGCATCATTTGGGGCAGGATGAACAGCTACAGCAAGGACCTCATGAAGGAGAACACCCAGCTCCAGGAGGTCACGCGAGACCTGAAGACCTGAGCGGATCTAGTGGAGAACAGGGAGAAGGAGACGGCCAAGTGCATGGTCAGCAACCGCAGGGTCCCAGCCAGTGCAGGCCTGGGTGACACAGCAACGTGGAAGGGTGCTGGCAGGTTGGGGACACCTTTGCTTCCTTGCCTGCCCCCTAGTTGCAGGTAGCCTCAGTGCTATGGGAGGAGCTCAGGAGCTGGGGATGGACGAGGGGAAGGTCTGGCACCAGCTGGAGCGGAGGAAGGAAGGGGCAGCAGGGCTGTGGTATGTGTCCCCCAGCCAGGGTTCTAGTGCTTGTTCCAGCACCTGCTGGGAAGTGGGCAAGGAGCTGCCCACGCTGGGGCTCGCGGGGTATGGAGCCAACAGGACCTGCTGGCCAGAGCGCAAGGCTTTGGGAGCTGTGGTGGTGGTGGAGAGACTCAGCTTCTCAATCTGCCCTCTCCACCACAAGACCTGCACTGGGTCTGCGAGGGGGAGCCAGGACTCCTCCAGCTGTTGGGAAATCTGGGGTTTTGGCTTAAAACCAGCAAACTCAAAAACCGTGAGGCCAGCCCCAAAACGTGCTGCAGCTCAGTGGGAGCAGCCCTCTGCTGCTGAGCCCAGAGATTCCTGGCGACTCGCGCTTGCCATGGTTCCTCAAGAAAGCCGAAGCTGGGGTTTGGAGCCCCGCAGAAGTCACTCCCATTGCTCCCACTTCCCACTGCAAGCTTCCCTCCAACCTGGGCTGGTGGAACAGGAATGGGAACATGGATCCGAGTTGCAGATAGCCAGGGACTGCCTGAGTTCCAGAGGCGGCGCAGGGGAGAAGGACAGGAGCAGGACAGAGAGAGGGGTGAAGGTTTATTTCTTTTCTGTGCCAAAGTGCCGTGTGAGGCCACTGCAGGGACACCAGCTGCCTGGATCTGTGTGGGGACAGACAGGGGCTGCCCAGCAGGGCCAGCTCTGCTCCGCACCGCAGTCACCCCAGAGAGTCCACAGTGCCTGTCCATTGGCCATGTAGGTCCCCAGGGGTTCATGTCAGCCCCTATCCCCCGGCTCCCCTGCGGGTGCTCTCCTCAGCAGGATGTGCTCCAGCAGGAACGTTGCTGCCTGGGCCAAGACCTGCTCCAGCCTCTCCTGCTCCTGGGGGCTGAACGGAGACAGGACATAGCTGGACACTGTCACTGAACCCTCTGGCCGCCCGATGCCAACCCTCAGCCGGGTCATCTCCTGGAGAGGAAAAAGGAGAGAGCTGCAGGATCCCACCTCAAGAGCTCGGCAAAGACAGAGCTAGGGCAAAGGGACGATGCTGTGAGGGGGGCTGGGCAGCGAGGGAGCAGCCCTTCATGTTTTCCAGGTGGTTTTGAGTGCTTGCTCCAAGAAACATGATTTTGGAAGAGGCTTTTGCTGGGCTGTGCTGAGAGCCCGTGCTCCTGCCAAGCCCTGGCAGAGCTGCTTGAGCTAATTGTTTCCATGTCCTCCACAGCGGCCAAACTGACATCAGCCCTCAGGAAAGGAGGGGGAAAGGGGGAGAGGAAAGGGAGTAGGGGCTTGTCTGAGGAGAGCTGGAAGAATGGGAGTGGGGGGATGACAGGCCACGCATTGACGTGGCAGACAAGGATTGATCCCTTCCCACCAAGGCCCACTCACATTGGAGTGCAAAGCACTGATGCAGGATCGGACCCCATTGTGTCCCCTAGGGAGAGAAGGAGAAAACCCACCATTAGCCTGTAAGAGACCCCATACCCCTACAGTATGGTCTCGGGGTCTCTTGCTGCAGGGATGCGGGGCTGAGGTCCCAGCCAGGGGCTGCAGCCCCCATGCCCCGACTTTGCAAGAACATCCAGTCCCTGGGGCTGAGAGCAGCTGGTTGGGGAGGATGGGGGGAAGCAGGGCTTGGACAGCACGTCCCGCGTGTCTCAGCTCTTGCACGTGTGACCAAGAGCTGTGGCCCGGTACCAGCCCTGCCCCATCCTGCAGGGAAAGATTTCCCAGGTTAGATGTCTCCAGGCTGACCCAGGAGCTGGCGCTGGGGCAGAGTGGAGGCAGGGTGCTATAAAAAGCCCATGTGGTGCAGCCTATGGGCCAGATCCAGCCCACAGACACTTCCAGGAGGCTCCCTGCCCTTCCTGCCAAGGCAGGAACCGGGAGGCTGCCCAAGCAGCCAGCTGTTGCCTCTGCAACTGGGATCGAGCCCAAGGCTGATGTTGGGGCTGAAAACACCACATGTTTGGTGGGACAGGGCCAGGAGCAGCCCATGTGTCGTGTAAGGGGACGACAAGGCCTCAAACCAGCTCACACAACCAGAGAGTTAGGGCCACCCCATACCTTGCGCTGCCTCCCAGCTTGATCGCCACCTTGCCCAGTGCCTTGTCCAGGTCATCATGAACCAGGTAAATGTCTTCTGGGTGGAAGCTGTAGATCTCAGCTTTGGAAACAGAAATACAACCGAAGAAATGAGGGGGAGACGGACTCACCAGCCCATAACCTTACAAGGTGGGGCTGCAGGGACCTGTAGTGGGGCAGGGGGACAGCAGGACTGTCACAGGGTCTGATGGAGGCCTGGGGGGGTGATCACGCTGCTCACCAGCACTGGCGACACTGAGCCCATTGAGGTTCATGAACCTCCGCGGCTTGAGCAGCGTCAGCTCCAGGCCATGGGCTGCGGCCATCACCACATCAGCGCAGCACTGCCTGTCTGCTCGCCAGCCCTCAGCCACCGCCAGCTGCCGGGCCAGCTGGTCCAGCACCGCCATGCCGACGTTGTGCCGTGTCCCCCGCAGCCCGTAGTTGCCCAAGCCGGCCACCTGCCCGCTGAGTGTTAAGAGGGCTCTGCCGGGCCACCATGAGGCCCCTGGTCCCTCTTTGGCCCTGATCCCACTCTACCTCCATCCCTTCAGCCCTGATCCCACCGTGCTCCCCTCAGCTGGCTGGGTACCCCTCTCAGCCCCAATCGCCCTCACCCCCCGGTCTTCCCTCTCACGGCCCTGGGCCCTAAGCGTCGGTTCCCTCAGCCGCGATCTCCGCGGGGCTCCCTCTCACAATCCCGGTGCCCTCAGCCCCGATCCCCCTTAGCCCCGGTTCCCTCAGCACCGATCCCCCCCCGGTGCTTCCCCCTCAGCGCCCCCCGACTCCGGCCCGC
This sequence comes from Nycticryphes semicollaris, assembly GCA_013400055.1. Lineage (NCBI taxonomy): Eukaryota > Metazoa > Chordata > Aves > Charadriiformes > Rostratulidae > Nycticryphes > Nycticryphes semicollaris. Next base: position 41,305 of record VXBJ01001941.1, on the reverse strand, counting down.
GGGCCCGCCCCCGGCCCCACCATGACGCGCGGCCCCGCCCGGCTGACGAACGGTCTCGCGCGCCCCGCCAACTCCGCCGCCAGCATCGCGCCGCGTGCCCTCCTCGTGACGTCACGTCGACGCGCCGCCAACAGCGACCTGCCCCCCCTCCTCCGCCATCTTGCTTACGGGCAGCCCCGCCATCTTGCTCGCGGGCAGCAAGGCGGGCTAGGGGCGGGGACGCGGCTGCCGCTGTGATAAAACCCCGCGGGTCGGGACGGATCCTCAGGCTAGGGAGGAATGGATGAGGGTTGTTGCTCGACGTGGCCGGGAGAAGGCTGGGAGGGGTCCCAGCGGAGCGTCTTCGGGCCTGGTCGGTGCCTGGTCCTTGAGGGAAGCAGGGTCGGGTGCAGGGGTTGTAAGTGCCCTGGGCTGCGCTCTGTGTTTTGTGTGTTCATGCCTGTTTGGTTTCTACTCTTACTTAGGTGTGAGTTCTGGGGGTGCTGAGGTCTGCTGGGCCCTGTGTTAGGGAATGGTGACTGGAATGAGCATTAAGGCCTCTGAGTCCTGGCCCTGGTTCACTGCTGTGCCTGTCTGGATCATTCCAGCAGTGGGGAGGTACCAGGAGCTGGGATTTACCAGTGGTTTGGCTCCCTCTACTCACGGCCTGTCCTGGGGGTATGGCTTGGAAGGGCTACTTTCTTCCAGACTGGGCTGTGTCTCCTGGCTGGTGGAGTTTGGAGCTTTTGGCTAATGATACTGAAATCTTTGTGGCTGGGGGTGACCTGGACACAGGCTGTGTGTATTTCCCCCTGGCATGGAGAGCTCCAGACAGAGCCTGAGAGTGGCAGCCAGCACCCAGCTGGTCTCATTTAACTGAGAAGCTGGTGCTGCCTCGCAACAAACTGCTTCCTTTGCCTGGGGAACCTGGCCTGTGCTCTAGCAGATTACCAGCAGGTGCTGGAGCTGAGCCCAGGGGACTGCGTTGTGCAGAGAGTGGTTGCAGCAGCACTGCATGATCAGGGACAGCAGAACCTGGTGGTGAGGTGAGTGGAATGGCTAGTGTGGCCTGCTCAAGGGCTGGTGGTGAGCCAGGCTGCTCAGTGTGCTCTCCTGTCCCCTCGCCAGCAGGTGGAAGCTCCCTTCTCTGAGGCCGTTGAACACAGCCCCCAGAAAAAGCTGTGCTGCCTGTGCCTGAGGAGGGTGGAGAGCATGAGGGAGGACGATGCCTTACATCTATAGCTCAACCCCATGGATGGTGAGGTATGTCCTAGCGCTGCTCCCCAGAGCCTTCCTCAGGCCATGGGTGATAATCTCAGTGTGATGTCTCACTGGCAGTTTCTGTGTCGACCTCTCATGCGGTTTGGGGCAAGCCTGGTGGTATTCCTGTTCTGCAGTGGTGGAAACCCCATGGCTTGGAGCTTGCTGTGGGTAAAAGTTTTTCCATGGAGGTGATCCAGATCTCGCCTTGTTGCCAGAGAGACCCACTGGCCTTCCTGGACGAACACTGGCTCCTTTGCAGAGGACATCTGGCTCAGCTACTGCCCTTTTGCCTCCTCCCCAGGGAACAGCTGCCGTCTTGATCCTGGTTACCGGAGAGCATCAACTCCGTGCTGCTAAATCCCCAAAGGCCTGTCACGTCAGGCAGCTGTTCCCATGCAACTGCAGATCTTCCACGTTCTTCTGCACTAGCCACAGCCAGAAATCCAAGTAACCCACTGTTCCCCAACCATTTACTTCATAAAAGATTTATTTTAAAGTTAGAAACGTGTTACGTTTTTGGAATAAGCAGGATGTTTAAGTCTGTGGGCCAGCTCCTGGGGAGCATTTGGGTGGTGTTTAAAATGGCTGTCCCCAAGGTTCCGGCCCTAGAGCTGGAATGGTCCCAAGCGCTGGCAGCTCCAAGTGGCATCGGGAGCTTTGGGAAGTGTCCCCGCACCCATCCTTTGGGCAGTTTGTTCCTAGAAAGTGAATGATTCTGGTTCCTCTGACCTGCTCTCCCATAGGAGACTAAAACCTGGGCGAAGGCCATGCTTGGCAGTGTTGTGCCAAGTTTTCTCCTATTGTCCCCAGGTCCCCTGTTGTGACACTCCCCAGAAGCCAAAGCCAGCAGAAAGATGTACAAGAGACTCAACAGCTCATAGCACCAACTGTCAGCCTGCTGCAGAAATCATCACTGAATAAAAGGTATTTTCAAAACCTTTAGTGGCACCATGGGCTTCCCCGGAGGTAGGACTGAAGATTTCTTGTAGTTTGTAGAACAAGTGAGAAGTCTTTTTGTTGTTGCTTTCCTGGTTTGCTGCAGGGACAACCTTTGGACCTTGGGGGAAAGATGGACAAGAGGGTGGTAGGAAGAACCTGGCTCTTGGCAGATCAGATGTTGCCATCTCCCATGTTGCCCCCACCACATGGACTGGTGAAGCTGGTCCCTACCAGCACCTCTTCACAGTGAAAGGAAGCTGGAAAAAAGTTGGCTCTAAAACTTCCTTGTAAAGCATTTTGCAATGTTGAAGGTGTTGACAGCCCAGTGCTGTGGGAGTCAGCACCAGCCCTGTCACATTGTACCAAGGAGCTGAGGTGCAGCCACGCTTATAAAGGTGGTTTTTTTAAAAAAAAATCCTAACAGTTAAAATGCTGTAGGAAAGAAGTATTCTTCTGTGGGCTCAGAATCTTGATGTGTTGGCTATCAAGAGCTGCCTGGAGAGAGGAGAGCTGCAGGTGGGTGCTGCTGACAGGGTGAGAAACCTCCCTGATGCTGCAGACCCTCTCTGCACCTTCCCCTTGTGGTCACAGATGTCCTGGGTGGTGATCTGGGATGGTTGCAGCCACCCTCACCTGGCCAAGAGTAAATCAGTAAAGTGCTTTAAATCACATCACTTGCACTTGGTTCTGCAACTGCATCCTGCAGTGGCCTCCTTGGGGCTGGAGAGATGGGTTCAGCAGGAGAGCACTTGTGCTGCTGAGAGGGAACACGCAGATCTCACCGCTCGTCCCTCCAGCCCTGGGCTCTGCTGTTTTAGAGCTCTGTGTACATCCCCTGTGGATCCCAGCAAGGCCTTCGCCAGTGGCTAGAAGAAAAAACTGATCCGAGAGGCCACTGTTTTGCAGCCTGTTGATGAGAATATTTTATCATCTTCTGGGAAGTAGGGGATGCTGTCAGCCACCTCCTGAACAACACCTGGACGAACTTCGAGGCCTTGCTGGACAAGTTCGCTGATGACACACTGCTTTACGTGGTGGCGCTTCAGTGGCAGGAAGGGCACAACAATATCAATGAGATGATTATTAATGATCCCAGATTTCCAGAATCCACCTGTAAAAGGAATGGAAGAGACAGGTTTTACCTTCAGAGAGTCTCTGCAGACCCTGGAATTCAGAGAGTTGCTTTGTGCAAAGCCAAAATACTTGGCTGAAGACAGATCTGTGCCAGTTTTGTACAAGAAGGGAGTTGAACCCGTCAGTTGTCACCTCCCTTTCACCCCCAATAGACTGTTTCTTTGGGAATGGAGGGATCTAGCTTGATTTGTGAGGATTCATGCTCTGCTCCCTGTGGCAAGGGTGAAGCAAGGAGATGCAGGCAGGCAGTGGGGATTGTATGTCTCGGTGGTTTTTCAGTGAGCATGCTGTGCTGCTTGCCATACCCCAGCTGTGAATACACCTTGTCTCCAAAGACCTTTGCCAAATGTGGCAACGGTTCTGCTGGCTTGGAGGGCCAGGTTATTCCTCCCCTTTGCCAGGAAATCCTGAGGGGATCACAGTTCCCTTCCCTCAAAATATCCCCGCTGCTTTCTGGCTGCCTGGGAGGTGGCAGGGGCGTGGGTGGCTGCCTGGCAAGGGCCTGGCTCCCTCTGCTGGTCTCTGACCCTGAAGGAAGGGCTCTGCTCCACGGACTCACTCTGAGGGTTTTCAAACACGGCTTTGGAGATGGCTGGCTCCAGGTCCTGCAGGCTGATCTCCTCCCGGTCCTTGCGGGCACGCCACAGATCCAGCGTCATTTCATTGATCTGCTCCCCTCCTGCGTTGCTGCACAAGAATGAGGTGCTTATTTGGTGTGTATCTGGGAAAATGGTGTTGCAGGACAGAGGTGGCACCTGACACCCTTCAGCCTGCACAAGTGCAAGCCAGGATCTCAAAGCACCTGGCCTAAAATGACTCCTGTAAAGGCAGCCAATTAACAGGGACAGGAGAGCTTTCTCAGCCTCCCCAGGTCTATCCACAACAAAATAGTCTCAGTATTTGCAGAGGCTCAACGCTTGGAGAAGGAAAAGCAAACCAAATGCGTGGTCTGAAGCAGATACAACCTCTGCCCAAATGAGAAGCTGGAAGGCCTGTGATGCTGCAGAGGGGCCTCTCTTACCTTATGAAGATGAAGATTGCTTTGCGGTAGTTGGTCCCATACACAACCCACGAGGGTCCCAGGAACGGGATTATCACGTCTATGAGGCCTGGGTGCATCTTGTCCATCTCTTCAAAGAGAAAGGCTGACCGTCCACAGTTTGTCAAGTTCCCTTGGATCCAGTGCTTTAGGTTTTCCTAGGGGAAAAAAACCAACCCCAACCACAACCAAGGCATAAAGCAGTGAGATACTGAGGGTGGCAATGGAGGCTTGAGCTGCCCCAGAACAAAGGCTGAGGCTCAGCTCAAATGGAGCTGAAGGTGCTGGAAGCAGCTTGTTCCTGCACAGCACCACCTACTTGGAGCAGGGCAGCCAATGCTGGGGAGGCCTCCTTTTTGCTGGGTTTCACACAGTGGCTGTTACTGGCTTTGTTAGCCCTTTGTGGATGTTTTATTACAGACTTAGAGAAGGAGGCAGCAAAGTAAAGCTGGGGCTTCAGAATCCTACAGCTCCCCACTGTCTTCTCTTTCACTGTGTATCTAAGCAGTTCCCAGCTGCCAAGTGCTTTTTGCCAGCTCCTGTTCTGGTGCAAAGACGTGTGTCAGTGCTGACCCAGAACAACTCTGGCTCTTTACCATGGCTGAAGTTACTTACTTCAGTGTAAATGCCAACCCACACAAAACCACTGGTGTCGCCCGGGGGCACAAATAACTCTTAATTGAAGCACTTCACCCAGCATGGGTTTTACCTTCCTGAGAGTATTTCTTCTAAGGACACAACACAACAAGTGACTTCTCCAAATACCCAGGAAGCAAACATCCAGATGCACCCTTTCCCCACCCTGCTGAGGGTTTGGCAGCTAACCTTCACATTTTGATTTCTTTCCTTACTCAGCTTTAAGAGGCAGATAGAAGAATCTAGAGCTGCTGTTTAGGAGCCACTTGCTGCATGAGGAGGGGATTACAAGTCTAGTGATACACAGGTTCTCACAGCCACCAAGCTGTTTGGAAAGCAGTAGGAGAACTTAAGTGCCTTTCATCTAAGCAAAGCGCTTTTGTTTGTATGTACAAAGGCCTGTGTAAATATTTGAGGAATAAGAACATGATCATGGCAAGGACTGCTGTGGGGAAGAGGAAAGTGATAACTGAGTGCCAGAGTCTATCTAGTTACTGAAGGATCCTTCAAGCCAGTGGGTGGAGCCACTCACTCAGCCCTGTCTATCTGAGAGGGTACAACAAAGAGCCTCTATTCCTATTTCACTTGAGGAAGCAGTCTGAATGTGTATGTAAGAGGATCAAGATGGACAAGAAAACCCCCATGAAGCAGTACTGCGCTGAGGCGTCCCTTACCTTGTACTGCTCTATCCGCTCAGCATGGGGGAAGTGCACTATTGGGGAGAACTGGTGGACGTAGGGGCTCTGCAGCCCACCCTGGAAGAGGTGGCGGACAAGCATGGAGCTCACGAAGGTTTTGCCTGTTCCTGTTGAGCCATGGAAGGACATCACGAGAGGCTTCACAGGATTGCGGTTCTCCAGGAACTCCTTCACCCCTTTCATCACCTGCTGCCTCACCAGGGGTTGCCCCACCAGGTTCAGGGCCAAGTCACACTCCAGACCTGAAGCAAAGTCAAATGGAGATTTATCAAATGCATATTGAAATGGCTCTTGTCTTGCACTGTGGCTGCCCTGTCTCTAAGGGCTGCTTCCTGGGGCTCTCTGTCAGATGGCCCAGGCGGGGTTGGGAGACCAAGAGCCCCCTCCTCGCCCTGTTCTCCTGGTGAATACCCTGGCTGCCGGGACCCCACTGACTGCCGCCTCCCTGGCCTCAGGGATCCCCGGGTCCTCGCCCCTCAAGGGCCTGCCTCCGCCCCTCACCTCATGGCCCCTCACCTCATGGCCCTCCCTACCCCCCCGGCCCGACGCCCCCGCTGACCGCGCAGGTCGGGCCCGAAACCACACTCGCAGTCCGCCGAGAAGCCGCAACGCAGCGCCCACAGGTCCCAGGCGGCGGCGGGGCGGGCGGCAGCCGCCAGCAGCAGCAACAGGGCCAGAGCCGCCGCCGCTCCGGGAGCCATGGCGGCCGCCTACTCCGGCGCCGCCCGCACTACAGCTCCCGGCATGCCCCGCGCAGAGGGTGGGGCTACAGGAAACGGGGCGTGGTCAAGGGGGCGGGGCCTGGCGTTTCCCCCCCGCCCGTCGCGGGCACGGGGGGCGCTTTGGGGATCCCGCTGACCCCCTTGCAGAGGTTTCGGGGGACAGAGCCACCACACAGCCCTTCGGTGGAGCCACCGCAGAGGTCCAGGGGCCAGGCAGGGCAGGACTCCGCATGGTGTTTCCCCTCACCAGCCCTTCCCTAGTGACTGCTCTCCCTGGGGGGGCGCCGGGACTCTTTTAAATGACACCCAGGGGAGAGGGGGTCCCCTTGAGGAACAGCATAAAAGTTTATTGTATGTAAGAACCAAACCCATGAGATATGTACACGTATTTACAAGACGAAATGAATGAGCCTAATTATTTACAACAAGAACCGTTCTTCACAAGTCTGTACATCGAGAAGTGATTGTGGAAATGTATTTACAAGTGGGATCCAGCGGCCGTGGGCAAGACAGAGATGGGAAAGAAGCGAAACCAAAGGTTGAGATGAGGGGCACTGTGTGGTCATAGAACTTGGCAGGCCTGGATGGTGGACGCTGGTACTGGTCTCCCCAGACACTGTCCCTGTCCCTTGGGGCAGCAGTGTGGATGCCCAGGCCTGTTGTGTCCTGGAGAGATGTATGGTCGATGGGAGGTGGCTGTTTTTCCTCCTTTTTGTCTCAGAATTGCTGTTCCTTGCCCTTGTGCCTTTCTGGGCCATCTCTCCTCCTGGTGCTGGGTTCCTGGCCCCATCCCTTGACCCACAGCCATGGGGCAGGCAGGCTGGGAGCTGGGGGGTCTCCCAGCACCCGGGGTGGGGGTGGGTTACAGCTCGCTGAAGCGCACAGCTGGCTCTAGCTTGTGGGACAGGGCAGTGAGGACCTTGTCAAACTTCTCGTAGCGCTCGGCCTGGCTGCTTTCAGCCCCACGGCTGCCCCAGAGCAGCCGCAGCTGGAACTCTGTGCTGAAGACCTCCAGCAACTCTGCTCTGGCCTGGAAACCTGCAGGGAGAGAGAGTCAGTTCCCTGGGATGGGGTGGGGGAACCCTGCTCCCCTGGGGTGCTCTGGCTGGTGCTGGGATTGGAGCTGCACACTGGGAATGCAGCAGAGGGAAAGGGGCCCCATCGCTTACCCTGCAGCTTCACTTCAGCATTGGTGTGGTAGAGCCCACCATGGTGGGCCACCATCCGTGCCGCCTCCAGGTGGGCCATGACCACCTCCACACCGTTGTCAGTGGTCTCCCAGGGCTCGGGGCTGTCCGTGAGAGCCTCATCCCGCTCCAGGAGGGTCACAAGGGGCATGATGTGGGGAAAGGTGGTGTTGGTCAGTGGTGGCCCTTCTGTGGAGAGAGGCAATCTGAGAACTCCGCGTGGTCCCGTGTTTCTGTGTCCCCCTCCCCATCTCCCCCAGTTCCACAGAGTGCTCCTGTGGCCACACAGCCCTACAAATCTGGGCTGCCACCGCACTCCCAGGAGAGAGTTTAAGGCTCAGCTGTAGCACAGCAGCATCTGTGGCTCTTCGATCACTTTGCCCAGGGCCATCTCCTCGTTCAACACCAGATCCTCCCAGATGGGCTCTCTGGTTGTGCTGGGAGGGGAACGTTGCTGTCCCTGACTGGGCTGCATCCATGCTTCCTGGGGTTGCAATAGGGAGCAGGTTTGCAGAGCCCAGAGCGATGGGTGTTTAACAGACATGGCTTTTCATCTTCCCCGACTGGCCGCCCTGTCCCTTCAGCTTGGCACGCACCGCCATGTGAACGAGAGGGTTTGGCTCAGACGTGTGGTGTCTGTGCCCAGCTGCTGGTTTTATTTAGTTATGAAATGCTTCCTTGGGAAGGAAGGGGCAGCCGAGGCCAAACAGTCCCTGCCGGGTGCTAGGGTGGTTCAGCAGCCAGAGGGGAAGCGTCTGGTAGTGTCTGGGAGAGGGTCAGAGCTCTCAAACGCAGCCCCCTCCAGCCAGGCTGTGCCCAGATGAAGCGGGAAGGAGCAGGCAGGCGAGAGAAGGGGAGTTGTTCCCGTTACCTTTCCCTTCGTTCAGGCTCTTCAGGAATGGCTTGAGCTTCTTCTCGTAGAGGATGGCGCCCTCCGTGTGCCGCTGCCGCAGCACCATCCAGGTCTGCTCTAGCCGGGCGATCTGAAAGCAGATGGGGCAGGATGGAGGGTGCTGGGGGTAGTGCAGCCCCCGGGCATTGAGCACACTAGGTGGTCCCAGGGGGACACAGCCTGGCCCTGGAGCTCTGACCCCCCACCTTGCACACAGCAATGTCTACTGATCCCCAAACCAGCCTCCTCCACCAGCGCTTGTGGCCAGAGATGACACATCCCTGGCACTGAGGCTGGGTTCAGGATTTCTCCCCCCTCCCTGTGCCCCAGGACAGCAGCTTCCCCGCGTTGCAGCGTCCTTGAAGATGAGACACAGAGAGGGGGCAGCCGTTCAACCTCCTTTGTGCAGGCAGGAAGCAAGACTTCCCAGCTGGGCTCTATTTAAAATTGAATTTTAATCTCCTTTCATCTTCCAAAGGGAGCAGTGTGGCCCGGAGACGCTGCTGCCACAGCCTTGAGACTGATTTGTATTGTACTGGAGGGCAGATTCATTTCCTCCCAGGAACATGGCCCAGCACAAAACAAAAAGCCCAACCACTGAAAAACAATCAGATCCCGGCAGGACTGGGCTGTCTGCTCTGCAGAGGGGATGGCTCTTCCCCTTCCCTGCTTACATCCCAGCAGATGTGGCCCCACGTCTCCTACCCTGGGCATTTGCCCCCTTCTCCCACTCCAATGGGTGTCAGAGCCCGCAGGACATGGGGAGAGGGATGTGTTTTGAGTGAGGGGGCTGAGTCCAAGCCATGAGGATGAAGGCAGCGTCCTTGTACCTGTGTCATTTCCAGGGCATTCATCACAGCCGCAAAACTGAACATGTTCCCCATGGTGCTCTTCAGCTCGGCAGCCAACTGGATGGTTTTGTGGAGCAGGGCTGCCCGCTCCTCCGTGCTGCCCGTGCAGCCCAGGATGTCCACAGCGATCATGATGGACATGGTGTGAAACCTGCCACAGAGCAAGACACAGAGTGGGGGTCAGCCTAGAGAGGCTGGAGATGTTCCTGGGGCTCCTCCAGCCAGAGAGGTGCAGTGGACCCCCTTGTGCCAAGCTGGGGACACCCCAGGGGAGCCAGGCTGTGTGGGACAGCCCCACTGACGGATGTCATACCGTTCCAGCAGATCGAGGCGGAGCTGGTGGCCATGGGGCAGGGTGAGCAGCTCCATGCCAGAGCTCACCCCCATGAGCCGCTGCATCTCCGTCGTCACACCCAGTATCCGGGCAACCTGGCAAGAAAGGTGAAAGCTGATTAGACCTTCACTAATTGAGGAGAGGCTGAAGCATCCTTGGGCAGCCTCTTGCCCCAGCTCAGCCTCTGCTTGCCCAGGCTGATACATCATGGCAGCGCCCAGCAGGGATGCTTGGGGGTGCCCCAGTGCTTGGGGGTGCTCTGACCCTCTGCCAACCCGGGGCGATGGGAGAGCAGCAGTGCCTGTCCCTCCCGTCTGGCCCTGGCCGTACCAGGCAGTCCACTTTGGTGATGTGTTTGGCCAACGTCTTCACGTCCACCTCTGCCAGCAGCTCTTTAACCTTCTTGAGCACGGCCATCTCCAGGGGTTTGTTCTCCAGGGGGATAAGCAGGGACTGGAAGGCCACAGGGTTGAAGGAAGAGGTTGTCTCCATGGTGGGGGGCACAAAGCCCATGAAGTCCAGCTCTCCTTTCAGCCTCTGCCCTGCCTCTGCTTCCCCAGAGCTGTTCTCCACAGTCACTCTCTGCCCTTCCTCCACCTTTAGCCTTTCCACGTAGCTCTTTGTTGGCAGTTGCTTGGTGTCATGAGCTGGGCGGTCTCTGCTGATGGGTGAGGTGGGGTGGAGCTGGCAGTAATGCCCCGTGTCTGGGTCGCTGTAGCTGTTCACGGAGGGTGAGGGGGAGGCACGGGCATACCCATGGCAGGGAGTCGAGTGGGTGCTGTGAGCAGGGTCTGGCAGAGGTTTGCCGTTGTTCCCTGGGCACAGCTGGGGTTCACTGGACCTTCTTATGACTGGAGAGGCTGGGGCAATCCCAGATGGTTGGCAGGCGTGTGGCTTTAGCCGTGTAACTGTAGGGAGCAGAAGAGACGCTGCTGTCAGGGCCTGGAGACAGACACATGCATAGGGGCCACAGATGCCTGGGGACGTGGAGCTCAGGGAAAGCCCTGCTGCCCCAAATGGACTCAGCCATTTCAGGACAGCTGTACAACAGCAACGTGTCTGAGGAGGGGCTGAGGTCCTATCCTCAGCTCAAACCCTCCATCAGGACAGTTTTCTTTGTCATGCAAAGACCTGGATGGGCTTTCTCTAGCAGGGAGTAACACAGGGACTTGTTTTTACAGCCAGCTCTATCACCCTCCCCAGGTCCCTGTGTCACACCCCTGCCAAGCCCAGCCTGATCCACATCCCAACTGTCCCCAGTGGGATGGAGAGGCAATGCCTACCTGTGCTATAGGCAGGTGATGCTGGGTTCTCAGAGATGGGAGACATTGGGGAGTGCAGGTCTTGGATCTGGTCCACGCTGACAGCACAGTTGCGAATGATGTCTCTGTGATGGGGCAGGGATACACTGGGGAGGGGGGAAAATAGGTCCAGTTAATCCCGACAAACAGGGGCAGAGGGGCTGGGATAAGGGTTTGCTGCCCCATCACCACCCCTCGAGTCATCACCTCCTTCCACAACCACCCATAACGAGCTGAACCCATAATGAGCTCAGCTGGAGCAATGAGCGGGCAGTCCCTCCAGACAGCTGGGAGTACAAGGGGTCAGTACCTATATAAAGCAGAGACATCCCTGCTTCCAGGGAGTTTGGTCATATGGAGCAGGGGAGAGGGATGCCCTGATGCTCAGGTAAGATGGCATGGCATGGCATGGCTTGGATCCATTCTGCTCCAGAGTGCTGTGGGGAGCTAACACTGTCAAAAAAATCATGGAGGATAGTTTTCTGGAGTTGTGCTGCAAGGTTGGTTTCGTGAGCTGCCTTGAGAGGGTCAGGTGAGCTGTGGCTCTGACCCAAAGGTTAGGAGAGGTGGAAAATGCCTGGAAGCTGGACTTGGAGCCCAGCAGATGCCTGATGGAGGCGGTGAGGTGCCTGAGTTGGTGAGCTGCAGTGTGAGCTTGCATAGCAAGCCAGGAGGTGTTAGGCTGGTGGGACAGCAGTTGTGGCCTGATGCAAACACTGTGTGTCAATGGTGCTGGAAAAGCTTCTCTGTGGGGGGGGGGACACACCTGAGTGCAGGGAGGGTTTTAAGGAGGCATGGCAGGTAATTCACTGTCCTCCCTGCCATGGGTTGCACTGATGTGTTCGGTCTTGAGCGCTGTACCTCTGTGGAGGGAGGAGGATGGGAGAGCAGTGGCAGTAATAAGGGGTTTGGGGAAAATGTGAGTGGTGAGGAAAGACTGATGGATCTGGGCTCTTCTTCTGGAAACACATATGCTCTCCTGGAAGCCAGAGTGTTTTCCTTTTCCCTGCCATAACAGTTGGTTGCCTGTTTTCTGCTGGCGTGTTTTCACCTTGCCCTTGAGCTGAGAAGGTCAGGGTGGTGAGAAAGCGGCTTGGTTCAATGATAGGCTGTAGGACAGGCTGTGTCCCACTGGGGAGGCAGGAGTAGATAGGTCCTGCCTTGGCTGCTGCACGTGAGGATATGTGTGTGGCTCTGCCTTCCCTGCTGGGTCCTGGGCAGCCCAAGGTTGCTGAAAACAAGCCATGCAGAGGAAGCTTCCTTCTCCAGAGAAGCCCAGCCCAGCTGCTCCAAGGTTAATGTGAGCAGATAAGCCATGTGGAGGCTGTGATCTGGGGGGCTGTGCAGGCCCCCATCAGAACAGCTCCATCAGTGGTCTCCTGCCCATCGGGCTTTTAGTTCTGCTTAGTAACTCCTTCCAGCTGAACAGAAAGAGCTCTAAAACTAAAAAGGCCCTTAAAAACCAAAACTAAATACCCTCTTGGTGGCTGGGACTGGCTCTTCCCTTGCATCTGCTTGGGAAAGCTTGGCTCCCTGGCTCTGACAAGCCCTGACATGCTGGTAATCCTGGAATTGGTGATTGTAAAACACCCTCTGGCTTCTGGCCTGTGACGTTAAAATCATGTCTGCTCACTGGGTGTCTGCTGCAGCAGCTCAGCATGGCTGGCAGCTGGCCTGAGAGAAAACCCCAGTTCCAGCTGGGTACCGGCTTCTCCCCCCCTACCTTTGCTGATGTCTCTCTGCACCTGAGCAGGGATAATTTTCATACCTAAACCCCTGCCCTACACCCAGGGAGCAGGGACCAAGTGCTGCCAAGAGGCAGGGCAGTGAAGGAAGGATCAGCAACTTTGTGACATAGGAGGAGAAACAGCCCTGCCTCTTTCCCAGGGGCTGGTTCTCTGCCCAGCTGACCTGGGATGGCACCATGTGCTCACCTGGTTGGGCAACCCTCAGCCCTGGTGATCTTGTCTGCCGTCAGACCATCTGTCATGGTGATACTCCTCCTCTTGATGTGCCCCCCTTTCTGACTGGAGGGGCTGTGGGATCCCCCATGCTTGCCATTGGCCAGCCCATAACTGGCTTCCAGGTAGCGCAGGGGGAAGGTGCGGTTGATGGGGCAGTAGACGATGGCTCCACTCTGCTCAGAGATGGCCTTGCGGTTGCCCACGTAGAAGCGGACGAGGGCAGGCACGTTGTCAAAGCTTTCCTGCTCGAAGAGGTACTGGACACGGGTATGGCCCTCACTGGACTTGACGGTCACCTTGTTGATCTTGAAGTGGAGGGGCTCGTTGCGCCAGCGGCACGTCAGCACGTAGTCACCCAGGCTGGTGAGCGAGTCGCGGATGAGGAAGTCACCATTCCTCTGGACAAGGCTCTCTGACACCTGGCAGGGGACAGGGCAGTGGCTTAGGCTGGATGGAGCGGGGGCATGGGTGGATGCTCCACTGGGGAGTTATTGGGGGAATTGGCTTGTTCCCCCTTCACCTTGCTCTGGGCTGCAGGACAGTCCTTCCCGTGGCAAAACCAGGTATCTCAGGGCTAATGAAGCCCTTGCCCAGTGGCTTCCCAGGGGGCTTGTGACTCTGTATGGCCTCAGAGTGCTCTCCCCAAACAAAGGGTGCCCAGAGCCACCCACCTTCCCCTCCTCACCTCCCGGGGGATGCGGCCGTGGTACCAAGCATGGCTACGGAGGTCAGTGCTGCTCAACTTCAGCTCCTCTTCCAGCTCCTTGTGAAGCTTTTCAGGTGATGAGTCGAGGATGTATTTCTCCTTGGAGAACTGTACAGGGGAGGAGAGAGCATCAGCTGGTGCAGGGCCTGGGGAGGGCAGGGCTCACCCTGGGATGGGCTGGCAGGGTCCCCATGTCAGGACTTTCGGACACTCCATGGTATGGGCACTGGTGATGCCACCCATCAGGAGCAGACTGGTCCCCAGGGGGACAGATAACTCAGAGCTGTGTGTGAGGGTCACTGCTTGTGGCAAAGGATGCAGGTGGAGTAAGGTGCCTGCTGATGGTCACATCCTGCCACCAGGAGCTCTTGGAGGGTCTCCTGGTGGCATGTTCCCACCATGTTTGACCACCCTGTTCCTAGTGTGCTGCCCCTTCTGCCCCAGCTCAGAACTGAGTGTGGCTGGGTGGGAGAAAACCCACCCCAGCTCTTTCTCAAGTATCTCCAGGGCTGAACCACCATGGGAATCACTCTTCCAGGAGGAAGCCTGCATTATTCCTCCTTGAAACATCCACTGCAGTCCCTCCTCCAAAGGGTTAATTGGTTGCGTTTAGCCTGATGGTGGCATGAATAGTAATGACAAATGTAAAGGGAACCTTCTGCATTGAAATTAGCTTTTGCCAGCACTGGTGCACCTGAGCCTGGAGGATGCAATTTGCCCTCTCCCTTCCCCCTGGAGAGATAAGGGATGGCGTCATGTCTCTGTTGGCTGGAGCCAGCTGCGCTCCCTGCCTGCTGCTTGGCCAACATTCCCAGAGGGCAACTGAGGATGCTGAGCTGCCGGCATGGTGGAGCCGGTGCTTATTTAGAGAGGCAAGTGCAGGCTCAGGGTTCCTGCACGCTCCACACATGAGGCTGGTTCCCCCAGTTGGCATGGCAGCTTTGAGATGAGTCCTGCTGCGGTGCCAGCACTAGTGCCTTGGCAGTGCTGCGTGGTGGAGCTAGGATTCCTGGGTTCCCCCCACATTCCAGATGTGTGCTGTCCTGTAAGGGAGTTCTATGTGCCACTGCCATGGACCAGGGATCTTGGATGGGGCTACCAGGGTGTCTGGTTCCACTGCTCCCATGAGTGAGGGTGGCTTGGTGGCCTGGCTCCACCTCTGGTGGCAGTGCCAGTGTGAGGAGGCACCATAGGCCCCTTGGCACTTGTTAGGGCGGGATGCTGCTGGTGTTTTGGAGGACAGGCACAGGCTTGAAACCCTGCTGACACTGCTCTGGCACTGCCAGAGGAGCAGGCTGGCACTCATGGCTTCCCTTGCGTGGCAGCTGGTTCTCCAGAGCAATGGGGGCTGCAGCCCTGTGACAATGCCTAGGGGACTTCCTTTGGAGCTGACCCCTTAGCCCAGCACCTCATCCTCTGTGTTCTGTATCGATTCTCTCTGCTCCTCTAGCAGTTGTGAGCAGGGGAAAGCATAGAGCACTGTGCTGCTTTCCTTTCTTGTGCCTGGTGCTCTTGGGACCCCACCAAGTCCCTCAGCAGGAGCCTGACAAAAGTCTCTCCTTCCCCAGGGAGAGGCTCCATCCCCCAGGGTAACTGTATTCATCAGTCAAGCCAGTGGGTGATGCTGTCCCAGGGTGACCCTGCTCCAGCCTGGGGAGGGGGAAAGAGGCTGCGAAGGGCCTGTGTGATGGACCATGCTGTGCAGGGCTTGACTTCACCAGCCTAGACTTGCCCCCTGTCCTCTCTTCCCAGCTCCTATCGAGTCAGAAGGTGCTGGTACAGTGGAAGCAGCCTGTGAAAACATTGCGGACTGAACTCGGACTTGCTCATCTGACTGTGTTTATCCTCCCCATGAGAGGGTCCTGCTCCCTGGATCTGTGGGAATCTGAACCAGGAGACGTGGGTTGTCCCCTCCTGACTAAGGGTCACGGGGGAGCTGAATGCTCACTGCTGCTCTGGGGCCCTTGTGGAGACAAAGCCACCCGGTGCCACTGAACCCTATTAAAAATAAATGGTAACTGGTGGATGCTGCTGAGGTCCGGCTGCCTCCTGGGGGGGGGCTGAGGCTGAGCAGATGCCGTTTCCATGACAACCCATCCACTGCCACTGAGCAGACCTGGCTGTGGCACCCTCCCTTGTGGCAGGGCTGACCCCAAACTCTGGGGCATGGAGGAGACCCCCTGGGAGCCTCTTCTATCTGTGCAGGCTAAAGCCATCAGAGCTGAGCTGGGAGCAGTTTGGAGCTGGCACTCCCCACCACCACCCCCGGAGCAGGGATTAGTGCCTGTTCTGCTCAGCATTGTACATCTGGGTTTTTCCCCAAATCCTCCCCATGCAAATGTGCAGGATAACAACCACAAGCCCAGCTGAGCAGTACCCGGCGTCTCCAAGCCTGGATTTGGGCAGCAGCCGGCTGGCATCCATGCCAGAAGCCAGGTGCTAAGCAAGTAGGAGAGAACAGGAGGTCTGGGAGAGGCGAGGGAGGCTTTGCAACTTGCAGATGGGAGGGGGAGGCCAGCTATGAGCAGAAGCTGCCATGAGCCACCTTCTCCAGCCATGTGGAGGGCACTGTCCCTTCGGCTCCTTGGCTGGGCAATGAGATCCCCTCTGATTGGCATGGCCACCAAACGGCCCACCGCCCGGGGTGACACTGTGCCTATGGCAGCTGGAGACTGATCACAGGGAGCCCTTTTACTTGGTGTGATGTGATTCTGGGGACAGGTCCTCACTGCGAGTCTCTTGCACTCTCCCAACACGCACTAGTTGCTGCCAAAATCACCCGGCTGGTCCCCTCCCGGTGCGGTAGCCAGGCTTGCCCCAAACCCTTGGTGCAGAAGACCCACATGCTGTGGAGGGACATGCTTCTCCCGGTCCCCGAGCCCTCCAGCAGTGATCGGCTTTCCTCTGCTCTGCTCGGTGGCGTGCCTCGGAGGAGGCCGGCTCACAGGCTGCCAGCTGGACGGGTGCCGAGGCGTGGGGGCTGGCAAGGCACGGCAAGGCAAGGCGGCACAGGCCAGCCGAGCGCTGTCAGGAGTGTGTAAGCAGATGTCTGAGCACTGCGCTGAAAAGGGCACCGCTTGGCACTCTTGGCTGCGCCGAGAGGACATCAGAAGATGTACGGCCCGATGCGAGGCCTTGCATGCTGGTAGGTTTGGTGTGGGGGGGGGGGAAAAAGCCTGGACTTCCACTAGCACTTAGCTCAAGTGTGTGGTGCTGGCCTCCTGCACGGAGAGCCCCCAAGGCTTCTTCCAGCTGAGCAGTAAGCAATGGGGATTAGAGCAGTTCTCCCAACCAGCCGCACCAGACAAACCAGCTCAGGAGTTGCCAGAGATGATGCCAAGCTCCGCTTGAGGAATCCCAACCAGCAGCCAAGCTGGCTTGGCTGGAGAAATGAGACCTCCTCCATCATGTTCATCACCCTGATGGGTCTGTTTCAGAGTCCTGGGGCTGGGGAATCCTCTGGTGCTGCCATGCAATGGGGACACCCCACATTCCCGGGGTGCTCTACCCCTGACCTCTTCCATGACTCTCCCTGCTGCTTTTTGAGGGAGGAAGCACCTCCACTCACAGCTGAGGGGCAAGAACTGGAACTGGCAGTGGAAGGGCAATGGACTGGGGGGGGGTTGGATGGTGCTGACAGCTTGTGGCACATGTAAAATGATGGCTGTTGCTCTGCCTGGTGTAAGGAGAGCTTCAAAGGCTAGTGTCTGGCTTTCTCTCCTTGTAAAGTTAGGCTTATGAAACAGGAGTGATTTGCAGTCTGCTTTCCTGCTCTCCCCTCCCAGATCTGGAGGAGTCGCAGCTGAGGATGAAGTCAGCTTGGAGAGCAAGGTGTACTCACACCCCACCCCGCTCCCCTGCTGATAACATCTGACTAACCTCAGGGCACCCAGCGCATCTGCTCTCCCTCCTGCGCTCTTGCTGCCCGCCCTGTGCTGGGACCCTGGCTAGGGAAACACCAGACCCTTCTGGAGTTTTCCACCTCTGCTCTGGCTGCTGGAGCAGCTCAGGGCCTGGGAAGCACAACTGGGAGGAAACAGAGTCAGAAGCCACTAGGAGCAGGTGTATGGGGAAAGGCACAGAATCGTATGAGGGGTCTTCCCAGCTTCCACTGTGCTTGGCAATGAGCTGCTTCAGTGCAGTATTTCAGATCAAGCATCTTTGCTGAGACAGCCAGCATCATGGCAAACCCAAGAACTGGTCTGCATGCCTGCCTGGTGCAGCACTGCTGCACTCACCAGTCCAGATACCACCCAAGAATGGTTATTCCCTCCTGTGTGACCACAACAAGAAAATCCCACCACAACCCTCAAGTTGTAATGGGCTTGTTTTCAGTCTGCATGCCCTGCTGGTGAGCCAGTCCATCCAGCTGATCTTGATACACATACGGAAAAGAAATTATTTGTTCCTCTGTATTCTCCTGCAATGACTCTGGGCATATAAATAGCCTCTGAGAAGGCACCGTCCCATCTGTGTACCCCATGGGTGACTGAAGGCATCTCTTGGGTATGCCACATCTCCATTAGTCCCCACTGAAGGCAGACCTTGACTCAAGAGCTTTGCCCTGGCAATCAAAGCCCTTCCTAGGACTGACTACCCACAGGGTCTCTTCTCCCCTTGTCTGTACTCCTTTGTGGCAGCTCTGGAGCAATTATGTCTGGTTGGCAGGGGTGGGGTGCAGCTGGTGTTGATGGTTGGGAACATCTGGGTGTTCTAAGGTGGGACAAGTGCCCCAGGTTGTGTGGTGGGGTGGTGGAGTGCTATGCTACCGCTGCCCTGGGTGAGCAGGTCTCCAGTGCAGTGATGGGGTGTGTGTATGTACACATTTCCATCCATCTATATATTACTTATCTCACTCCAAGACGGCAGCAGTGGCTGCTGCTGCATCCCTTTTCAGAGCTGCTATTGGCCAGAAATGATGTCAGTGCTTCCCAGGCTGGGTGCACTGCCATTGGCGGTGAGCAGGGATGCGGCTGTCAGCTGGAAGTGCTCCAGTCATTCATGGGGACTTCAGTGTGTGTTTGCTGGGCACGCTTGGACACAAATAGATGGTGAAAGATCTGGCAGAGCCAGGTGAGCACTTAGGGCTTCACTTTTAACTCTTTCTGAGGTTGGGATGGAGTGCCCTCCATCCTCTCTTGCATCCCTGTGTGACAGCCAGACGCCTACTTTGTCTCTCCCTTGTTCTGGCAGCAGCTCGCTGAAAGCACCCCATCTCCCCCTGTGATGTGGAGCCCAAGGCCTGCTGTGCTAGAGCATGTCCCCTTGTGTTGCTCAGTGGCCTTTGGACAAGCAGGAGAAGCTTTTCTGCTTTTCTCTCTTCAACCCCACTAGCAATCAAAATCCCTGGCTTTGCACTGAGATCAGCTGCAATCATGACAAGACTTGAAATGCTGCTTCTGGGCTCTGTCTTACCCAGCATTAATCTCTAAAGCTCGGTACCTACCTCACTCAGCAGGAGTACTGAAAAAGACTGCCAGCTCTCTTGGCTGCCGGCTCCCTTCTAACTTGCAGTATGCTACAGCTCTTGCTTCAGACCAGAGCCTGCTTGGCTCTTGCAATCCTAAACACCTTTGCTCTCTACCTCGGTAAATGAGGGAAACAATTCCTAGTGCCGTGCCCCTTCTGTGCAAATGCCACAGTCCAAAAATAGGACATCTAGACTTGTGCCCAGACAGCGGCAGTGCTGGAAGCACCACAGGACAGGTGACAGATGGACCCCAGCTTTCTCCCACTGGTCAGACCCATGCGGTGCATACACGGAGACCCGGGCCAAGGAGCTGTGTGTTCATCTGGGCTCGGTCTCTCCTCCGTGCTCAGTGATGCTCCAGCACATGACATCGTTTGGGGGGGATGCTAAACGCTCCCCTTCGCGAGGTCTGCTGCGGGTGAGGGCTTCCTGTAAAGACTTGTGCTGCCTGTCAGAAGTGGTGGTCCGGGGGGATATGGGGCGGCTTTGGTGGGGGGCTGAGCTTTGCCCCGCGACCCGGTGCTCGGCTCACCTCACACTCGCTGCCCGCACCCGGCCCCGTCGGCTCGGTGCGGAGCGGGGCTCCCGGGGGAGGCCTCCCCCTCGCACCCGCTTCTCCAGCGCTGCAGCCCGGGGCTCGGCCCGTACCCTCGGCTCTTCCCCTCCCGCCGTAACCCCGCCGCCTTCCCCACGCCTGCCGGCTCAGGGAGCCCGCATCGTCCTTTCCCCCCGCACCGCCCCCGCTCACCTGGACCTGCATGAAGGAGCCGCGGTAGAAGCAGCAGGCGGCCGCCGACAGGGCGCTCCACAGGCTGCACCGCTCCGTCATGGCGCGGCGAGCCCGGCCGGGGCTGCCCCGGCCCGGGCTGCACCGCCGCTACCGTCGCCGCCGCCGGGCTTCAATTTCAGCCGCTTCCCCGATTACCTCATCCCTTGTCGGCAGCCGGGGGCGGGCACCGCCGCGGCAGCTCCGCCCCGGACCGCCCCGCGGGGCCGCCCGCACCGGCACCGCGGAGCCCAGGAGAACCGGCACCCCCGGTCCTGAGGGGACCCGGAGACCTCTGAGGGGAACCGTCACCACCGGTGCTGCCTGCGCCCTAAGGAGACCCGAGACCCAAGAGGGGATCAGGCACCCCTGAGGAGAACCGGCTCCTCTGAGAGGATCCCGCACCCCGGCTGCTTCAGTGCAGCTCCTGAGGGGAACGGGGACCCACGGGGGGACCCGGCACCCCTGGGGGGACCCAGCTCCTCTGAGGGGAACCAGCACCCCAGGTGCCAGCACCTTGAGAGGAACCAGAACCCATAAGGGGATACAGGACCCGTGAGGAGAACTGACTCCTCTGAGGGAAGGTGGCACCCCTGAGAGGAAAAGGACCCCCGCTGCCTGCATGCTGAGAGGACCTGGCACCCATGAGGAGAACCGGATCCTTTGAGGGGACCCAGCACCCCTGAAGAGGACATGACACCCCTGAAGGGAACCAGCAACCCCAGCTGCCTGCACCCTGAGGGGAGCTGGCCCCAGTAATGGGATCTGGCACCCATGAGGAGAACCAGCTCATCTGAGGGGAACTGGCACCCCATCTGCTTTCATCCTGAGGGGCTCCTCTGAGAGGATCAGGCCCCCTTGAGGAAATCCAGCACCCCCTTATCTCCCGATCCCAAATCACCCTGCTAACCCCAGTGACGCACACAGATCAGGGACAGCCTCATCCCCTCTCGCCCACCCCGTCTTCCTTCACCCTCACCCTGGCGACACCTTTCTGGGGGGAGACACTGGTGCCGGACTCACACAGCGGGGAGCCAGCTGCCTGCTTCCCACATAGGCTGTCTCTGAGTTGTGTTTAATTAAGGCTTCGCTTCGGTTTAATTAAGGCCACGGTTTCACGTATGGGATGCGCGAGGCAGTGCTGATGACTCAAAGCGTTGCTCCAGCCCTGACTCTTGAATAAAACCCCCAAACCCCTGCTTGAACCCAGCACCAGTGCCCTGCCCTGTGTACAGGGACGGGCAGGGACCTCCCCAGCACCCAGCAGTGGGCTCGCCACCTCCTTGCCCGCACCCAGCTGGGCTCCCTCCATGTCTGCCCCTCACCAGCAGGGCCTGGATTTGGCCATGCTTTGGTCACAGAGGGCTTTACTGCTCCCATCCACAAAGCATGTCCTGGCCCAAAGACCCCCATGCCTCTTGGTCCCCTGCCCAAGAGGATGCTGTAACCTCGGAGAGGTCTTCCTGCTGCCACCAACGCAGAACCCTGCAGCCTCCCCGCTAATTAATTCAAACGAGCCCTTCACATCCCTAGGCAGCAGCCAGGGCTGATGAGATACAGGTCCCTCGAGCGCGGCTCCTCCGCTCAGAACAAAGAGAGCTCGGAGGCGCTGGCTGGGCCCTCGCTCTGCCCCTGGCTCTGCAGGGGAGAGAGGAGATGGGGTAGCAGCATGGTTTTGCAGCAGGACAGGCTGAGGAAGGGGAGCAGCACCCAGCCTGCGGCAGGGGAGACAGGGCAGTGGGTGCTGACAGGTCCCATGGGTGCCTGCATCTCCTCCGGGACAGACGGGGAGCATGGGCTCTCCCCGTCTCCTCTTGCATGGGGCCAACGGACGGAACAGATGGCAGCGCACAGGGAGATGCTGATCCGAAAGGATCTGACAGTGAATCATCCTACTGCCAAGGCTTCTCCCCCACGACGGGCTCTGTGATTTCCCTCTGAGGATCTTGGAGTGCCCACGCTGCCCCTCTGCAGGGGAAAGCTGAAAACCTCCGACCTCGGGGTACGCACAACAGCTTTACTGGCTGCTGCTGTCCCCAAGGGTAACGCCATTCTGCAGCCCCTTCACCTGCATGAGGGATGTTAGCAAATGGAGCCAGGCATGCAGATCCCCCAGGCAGCTTGGAAACACCAACCCTAAAGCTATTATTAAAGCACGTTAATTACCGAGTGCTTATTGATCCTGGCTTTCCGACCCTCACTCACTCCTGATTGCACCTCTTAAACACAGCAGGTTTGGCAATGGGAGAGCTGGTCCTGGCTGGTTTGTGGCTGAAGCTCAAGGGTTGATGTTTGGCAGTTTCTTGGAGCACATCTGGACACAGACCTGCCCGGGAGCCTTTGCTCACAAGGGCTTTGTCCTCTCCCTCCTCCTGACCCTCAGTTCACTGGCTCTTCCCTTTCTTTTCTCTACTTGCCTCTACAGCGGTGCTTCCCCTCTGATGGTTTCCCTCCCAGCTGCAAAACGAGGACTTTTTCCAGTGGCGGGTCCCATCCCCGTGCCCCTGTGGGATCCCAGGCACAGCACCCGCTTTCCTACCCTGAACCCTGCAGGTCCTGGGGACAATCACTGCCAGGTGCTGAGTGCCCCACAGCTACCCAGGCTGCCAGCCAGGCACAGCATCTGCCATCAGCCAGAGTGTCCCCATCATCCTGGTCGCTCACACTCCAGATAATTGCTTATTTGACTAAAATAGCTGCTATCACTGTGGCCATCAGGTTTTTTTTCTGTGACCAAAGGGAAATGATGTATAAATCACATGGCCCACGGGCCATGTCTGGACACCATGGGGACGGGTGAGAAATAAAGGCCAGAGAGCTCAGGTCTGGGATCTGCCTGGAGAGCAGGGAATTTTCCTGGTTCACCAAAAGAACTCGATCCCAAAGGCAAAGCCATACTCATTGCTCCACACCTGTGTTATTTCAGTCTATTAACTCATGAGCCACAAAATGTTCTCGTCTCTGGGTGCACACACTGACAGCACAAGGGAAAACACCCCAAACCATCCACCTCCCTGCCCTCACAGGACTTGCCTGTGTGAGCTGGAGCTTTCCTTCACATACTGAGGTGTCCCACACCTGCAAAGCCCAGTTGGACCCTCATCGCTCCCATCGGAGCCTCATCACTCCAGCACGTGTCCTGCTTCCAGCCCTGTGAGCTCCTGCTCCACCAGTCCCACAAGGGTAAAGAAGAGCAGGAGAGGAGGAACATCCCACTTGTGGCATCCAAGTGCTACAGGTCCAAATGCCAAGTCTGGACCCCACTGCCTGGAGGCTGCTGGTTGCCAGACCTGGCATGTAGTGTCCTTGTTAGCTCCAGGGTTGGATCTGGAGAGTGGTGACCCCTATTAGGAGGAGCCGATGAGCCCAGGGTCAAGCCAGCCACCATAGAGGGTTCCCCCATTTCCATGTCTGGCCACAGCCACCATCGAGAGCCCCAAGTCCAAAAGATGAAGGTTCAGGGCTCTGTACTAATTACACCACCCAAGCCAGGCTCCTCAAGTCACTTCTCAACAACCACGTCTGCCCAGCGGCATTATGTCCCCATGGGACAGCCGGACTCAGAAGGCCGCAGCCCTTCTCAAACAAACTCCCCAAAGGCCATCGCGTGGCAGCGACCACCCGGGCAGGTTTTCAGAGCTCCATCTCCAAACCACACAGCATCCCTGCCACCGTTCTTCTGCGCCTGCCCAGCTCCCATCGTGTTAGCAACCTCCTGCAGAAGGGCCCACTCTCCTCCAGAGCCAGGCGCCTTGCTAATGAATTTCTGGCCAGACATGAAGAGTCCTCAGGAATGTTAATAGTTTGCTGGAGGATAAGCAAGAGATTTGGAGAGATTTACACTGACTTTCATGTGACAGCCATGAAAGTGGCTCAAACCCTTCCGTTTCTTTACGTGGGGGCGGAGGGAGGAGGCTGCCCCTGCATCTGCAGCGTTCGCAAGTGATGGGGAGCACGAAACGTTGTAAGCTCCCGTGGGATCAGCATCAAGGGGATCACGTAGGGTTTGTGCCTCCCCTGGCACCACTGTTTCTGGCAGGGAACTTATTCCTGGGCCAAAGAGAGAGCCTGGAGGAGATGATAGGACAGGGGTTGCAGGACCCATTGGCGCAGGACCCAGCCAGCCCGGGGGCAATGTCCCCCCTCCACCACAGGTACCCAGCTGGGGCAGGCTGTGATTGTGCTTAGCATCTTACCTTCACGTATTCGCTGCCGGACTCCAGGCCATCATGGTGGCTAGAAGGAAGGGGAAAAATAAAAATACATAAGCAAAGGGCAGTAAGTTGTGAGAGTCAGGTCAAAGGTGGTGGTGGCACAGCCAGGGGGAGCAGGGGTCTGTATCCTTTGCCTTGCCATGGGGTCAAGAGCATGGCCAGGGTTTTGGGAGAGGTTCCCAGGGTCCCAGCACTGTTTCTGCCCGCTCCATGCCCGCTCTCGGTGCAGGGCTTAGCCTCCCTAATGCGATCAGGAAAGAATGAGGCCTTTTCTAGAGGATCGTGCTCCAAATCAGCTTGGGACTGTGTGAGCTGGGGAGATCCAGGAGCAAGGCTGGGGTCCCCACAGGTCACAGTACCGGGGGGTGCATGCTAAGGCCCCTGTGCCCTGTACCTCAGCAGAGCTGTGTTCCCAGTAAGCAGCTGTTGGGACACGCCGCCCAGACAAGCGTTTCTGACTGTTTATGGCCTCGTGTGACCCTGTAGAAATCAAACACCCACTGAAGCCACGTGAACTGTGACGTCCTGGCTGAGACCACAAGGCTTGCCCTCCCCATTATACAGGCAATAGAAACTCCCATTCTCCTTGGTGACATGTTCACTCTTAGCCCTACTGACAACCAACCCAACAATCCTGAGACGTGCAGCTGATCTGATAGCTTCTTTGCCATTATTTAATGGGAGATGCAGATGGCCTTGCTCTTTCCTGAGCAGGTAGCAATGCTGCTACTGCTTTTTGTGCTCTTGTGGGTTGAGGTATGCGCCTGTATGGATGAGTCCAATGGGAAAAACAGAGAGTTCAAAGGGAGAGAGGCTGTAGCAGCCTGAGCTGGGATGTGCTGCCCTGAGGTCTTGCTGTTCAGAATAAAATACAAAAAAACAGACTTCTTTAACCAGAATCCAGTACCCGTTACCTCACTGGCACCAAGCTTCAGCATGGACATCCTGCTGCTTGCCGAGATCACCTTCCCCAGCAGGGAGTGAGAGCAAGGGCCTGGGGACAGCAGGCTGCCAGCACAAGGGCAGGCAGCTGCAGTTAGGAAATAACCAAATCTGAGGGCGTCATAGACCCAGGATGTTCCTTCTCTGCCAGAAGCCTCCTCAGCCCACCTAGTGCCTACAGCCACAGCCAGACCCCTGCCTACAGCCACAGCCAGATCCAGCTTCTGGGGGTCCTGCACACAAACCCATGCCGGTGGTATCCCTGGGGAGCCAAACTCCTCCTCTGCGGGCTCCCTCCAGGTTGGGGACGGTGCCCGGTGGCTCAGAAATCAGTCACCCAAAGGCAAGAGGGGATGGCAGAGGTGAGTGCTGCCAGATGTTGCCATGCTGGGCATCCCCTGTGATATTACAGGAGATTGGTCTGAACCCCCTGGGAGCTGCTTGTACCCGGGTTGTCCGATCCCACAGTGAATGAACCCCGCTCCTCTTCCGCAAGCCCCCGCTGCTGAAACTGCATCCCCTGCCTTCCAGCTCGGAAGAGGGAAAGGGGCTGGAAATCAAGTCCACACTTCTTTGGGGTGAAAAAAGTAGAAGAGCATTTGGGAGGGGGGATGGATATGGGTTCCCTTGGGCAGCTGCGGGCTGCCTGCCCACCCTGGCTCTGCCTCTTCAGCCTGTTTGCCTTTCACACGGCCGCAGAGAGCTGCCTGGTGCTGCGAGAGCCGTGAGAAAAACTGGCGGGAGGATGGGGGGCCTCCGGGCAGGAAATCGGGAGCATGGGAGCAGCTGGGAGACGCTGCGAGGGCCCAGGCAGGAGAGGCCCCCGTGCTGGGGAAGGGCAGCAGCTGGGGCCGGAGGGGCGGGGGGCCAGGAGCTGCAGCCCCCCTGGTTCCACGCATTCCTGGAGGAAACGGCATTTTTGGGGGCAGCCGAGTGCCTGGGAGAAATTCCAGGGCTGCCTTTGGAGCGCGACTGTGGCTGAGCCACTGGGACCCGGTGCTACCATGGTGGCACCGGGGAGTGGAGTTTCGGCTGCGTGGCTGCTGCTTTTGGGCTTGGGAAGGCACATCAGTGACTTCCAAATGTGCCAAGCTCCAGGCTGGCTGCTGGGGACTGTCCAGGGTGATTGTGTGGGTCCAGTCCTGTTTTGGAGCACATGATCCGCCTGTTTTCAGACACTGGTGCAGGCTGTGCCCCAGGGTTCCACATTTGGGCACCTCGTGCCTCAGTTTCCCCCACTGCAGAGTTGCCTCCTTGCAGGTGTTGGCCAGCAGTGCTGGCAGATGGATGTGCTGGCAGCTGCGGGCAGCGCCCTGCCTGCGCCCTGCGGGAAGCGGCATTTCCCGTGCCCCACACACAGCCATGCAAGGAGGGAAGTCGAGTCACGTCCGCTCAATGACCTGCCTGCAGCTCATCTCCCGTTAGTCACCATGTCCCTGATGGAGTCACGGCCACCGCTTCACCCCATGCAGCCCCACAAGGCTGGGTGCTGCTCCCTGCCCCATGGCAGCGCAATTTCCCCATTGAGGGCCTGTTCCCGCAGGGAGCATCCCTGAGAAAGCCCTTGTATTCATGAACATCCTCACCTCATCCTGCCTTGAGGTCTGCCCTCATCAGGACAGGCTTGACCTGGTGAGGGCAAGCAAAAATCTACCCCAGGACAATGCCCATTCTCCCCAACACATGCTGGTTTTGGTCCCTCTACACAAGCAGACCTCGTGCTGGGCAGCTGTCCCTATTCCCTGCCAAGGGAACGTATTGTCCCCATCCCCGGGGATGTGCCTGCACAGGAGGAAGGGCTGGGGCGCGGCTCTGTCCCGGTCCTGCTTCCGCCTGTCCGCCCCACGGCAGGGCCCAGCCATGGGGATGGCTCCGGCAATGGCTGCTCCCTGAGCCAGCTGTGGCAGGGGCTCAGAGCACGGAGGGGCAGAAACGCCTCCAAGGCCAAGTCCTACTTTGGTCACTCTTGTGCCTCAGTTTCTCTGGCAAACAGCATGGCTACACCCATCATCAGAGCAGCCCTAGATGATGCAAATGAGCATTTGGCCATAGATTTTTGGGAACTCAAGTCCCCCCTCCTCACAGCCAAGACACCTGGGTGACCCACGTACATCCCTCTGCCACTTGGCTCCCAGCCATGCTGGCCTGGGACCTAAGTCATTTCTGGAGGATGGAGGGTTTGAGCAAACCCCGCTCGCTGGCTGTGAGGACCCTCTGCTATTGTCAGGGCTCTGCACTCACTGGAGGATGTAGCAGAGCTGCCAGTCCCCCAAAACTGCAAGCCCCCAAACCCCCAAGCCAGCCACAGCCCCTGAGACTGCCCTGGCACTGGGTCTGACTGTGGTTTTAGCAGCCACAGCCGATGTGCTTGCTCTTTCTGTGAGCAAATACCGGCCACAGCTTGGGGACCTTGGTGGCTGATCAGAATCTCCAGCACCATCCGCATTGAGGCTTTGTGCTCACCCCAAGCAAAGCCCCTTCCCAACCTCTCCCTCCCCGTCGTCCCCTCTGCCATGCTGGGATGCAAGGGGTGGCTGGGGGACTGGGGTCCCTTACCTGCTCTGTCCCAGGGTGGGAAACCTCCTGCCCACCGCTGTCATCGGCCCTAGGCAATTCGGCAAGAGCCTTTGATCCGGGATGGGGAGAAGTTCTACTGGGCGCTCTCCCGCCTTGCTCTGCTCTGAGTGTTGGGACTTTGGGGAGCGCAAGGCGGTGGCGGACCCTCCTCCTTCCCGTCCCAGCCCTCCTCCGGCCCTCCCTTCCCGGCCGGCAGGAATGTGTGGCCGGCACAGCCCGGCTCCCACTGCCGGCACGAATTCCTCCTCCTCCTCCTCTTTCTCCTCCTCCTCTTCACTCCGCTCCTGGAGCCTCCCAGACCTCCTGAATACCCAGCACTGGGGGCCAGGAGCCCCGGACCCTGGGGTGGCATGTGGGGAACAGGGAGTGAATTGGGGACCACCAGGGTGTGAAGTTGGTGATAGGAGAGGAGGGTTTGGGCTAGGGAAGGGCTGGCATGACAGGACCTAATTTTGGGGAGAAAATTGGGGTCAGCACCTCCATCTGTGCCCCCAGTCCCACACGTGCTAGGGATGTGTTTGACCCATCACACCCAGACACTCAGGTGATGGGGGGAGGGGGGGGGTGGTGAGTAAAAATCCCTCTCACTGATTCTGAGGTCAAAACCCTCCAAAAAAGCCAACCTTTATCTGAGGGCTGAGCCCCCAGATTCCCCTGGGGGTGTGAGTGTGTTTGTGTGTGTGCTTAGAGGGGGGGAGTTGTCCCTGGAGGACGAGTTTGTGCCCGGAGAGGGGGTTTACTGGCAGGTGATGGAAATGGGGCTGGAGCAATCGGTTCTGGGGCTTGCTCCTCTGCCTTGAGGGAGGCAGTGCTGCTCAGGGAGGGGGAGAAGGATTGAAGGAGTGGGAAAGAGGGGAGTGTGAGGTGGAGGGGGGCATGCAAGTGCAGGTCTGAGCTCTCTGTAGCACGTCTCGGGGCTGGAATGGAGCCACCGGCAGGACAAAGGGATGTCAGGGCTGAGCAGGGCTGCAAGATATTTCCACCCAGTCCGGAAACGGGAAGGAGCAGAAATCCCACAGGAAACCTCTCTCCCATGTTGCTGCTGACCTGGACATGGTATGGAGCACTCTGACCATGCCGTCCTGACAGCCAGGTGCATCCCGCCAGTCCTGTGGGTGACAGGGGGTCACCACAGGGACCCTGCTGTGTCCCAGCACCCTCCCCTTGCTTTGGGAGAACAGAATATGGGTCCCAGCAAAGGGCAGAGCAAATCCAATGGGGCCTTACCAGTCTGGAGAGCTCTTGCTGGCATGATTTTGTCCCTTTTTTGGCAGATCCCTGTCTGTAGTCTCCACTCCAGGTACCATGTTGGGTCTTGGAGTCAGGTTGGAGTCTGGGGCCAGGCTGGAGCTTGGTGCCTCTGTCCTGGGGCAGAAGATGTTCCCCACAGGCTTCTGGTCCTTCCTGGCTGTGGCTACCCCTGGGGTGTCCCGGGGAGCCTCTTCCTCTTCCTGCTCTGCTTTTCCAGCAGCTGAGGGTGGATCCATGCCAGGGTCAGGGGTGCTGGACATCTCAGTGGACTTGGGATCAGGGACTGGGGCTGTCTGGGGGGTTGTGTTGCTGGGGGTCCCTTTCTCCTGGCAGCTCTGGCTACTCTTGGCTTTGCCCAGGCTCTTCCCCACCTTACCCAGGTTCATCCTGGGCATAGTCCCCATGTGGCTGTACATGTCTGATGACCGGGCGTAGGGGCCAGGACTCTTGGACATGGTGTTGAGATCATCCTGGGTGCTGCTGAAAGGCTCCTCCAGGAAGCCGTGGGGAGGAGGGAGACCTGGCCCCAGGCTCTCAGGAGAGCTGGGGGCCACGGACATACGCCGGAGGGTGAAAGAGCGGGGGATGCTGCTCAGGCTCCCGAAGCCTTTGAACTTGAAAACCTCTGGCAAGGAAAGATGAGAGTGTGGTGTTACTGCAGGCATGGTGTGTTGATGGGGGTCCTGGGTTGGGGTGGGCACAGGGCACTGTGCCATGGTGCAGCCTGGTGCCAGCCCTGTTAACACCCTGCATCTCCAGTCCCAGCCTGGCATGACATCCTTGTGGCCTGAGGTGTACGTGATGCTGCACAGAGCATCTTCTCTGTCAGGACCCTGGCAGGTCTGTCCTGGTTTCTCAGGGAGGAAACATCCCCCATGCCATGGCAAATCTAGCAGCTGCATTTCCCCACTACAGCTGTAGGGGTGGAGAAAGAAACACCCAGCCCTGATGAGCAGGCAGTGTCAGAAATTACTTCAAATCTCTTCCTCCCACCTCACCTTCCCCCCAAGGGACTCTGAGCAGGGCTGGTGGCTGTGCCCATCCTTGTAGCCTCAGGGAAGTCCCATGGGGTGTACCTGTTTCCTTTCCCAGATGACAGCATGGGACACACCGCATCTCCCCAGGTGATGGGGGTCCCAGCCAGATGTGTGTGCCCACATGTGCATGCCCCTCGCCAGCAGAATGGAACAGGAACCGAGCATTGATGTGGGGCCCAGCGGTGCTCACACGGCAGCACTGGCTGCGGGCAGGAGATAACTGCCCCACTTCCTCGGCCGAACGCTCAGCCCCTCGCAGCCTCCCTGAGCTCCTGGCTGCCACCTGCAAGCACCGAGAGCAAAGTGTTTGCTGGAGAAATATTTATAACTCTGGTGGGCGGCTTTGCATTTCACACCCTCAGCCCCAGCTTGGCTGTGTGTGCTGCTGCGGTGAAGCCCCAGGCCGGTGCCAGTGCTGGTACGAGGCTGGTGGCACGCAGGGTGAAGCAAGATGTAGCCGCAACTCTGCAGGGCAGAGTTTCACTGCCGCAGCCCTCGTGCTCTGGGTACCTCTGGGGGTTTTGTAATGTTTATGCTGCTGTGGGGCTCCGCAAAGCCTCTTCCCTTCTGGGCACAGTGAATTTGCCGAGGCAGGAAGCTGCAGGCTGAGACGGTGCTGTGTAAGATACCTGGTGTCCAGGGGCTGCTCAGCCGCTGGACCCTCAACCTCCTGCCATCATCCATGGGCTCTTACAGGGCATCCAAGCAGCCAGACGGGCCATGAAAGGAGCTGCAGCAGCCCAAAGGTTGTTCTGTGTTGCAGAAACCTCACGGCCCAGACATGGTTAAATGCAAAACTGCTTTGGGTTATATATCCCTGCAGGGTTTGAGCATCCTCCTCTGCTGGCTGGGTGGGAAAGGCAATGCCGAGGACTTTCCCCCTCTTCCCTTTCTCCAAAGGAAAATCCCAGCTGGGATGGGGGCTGTGGGTTTGCCAGTAAAGGGATCCCAGGGGAGTGGAGGGAATGGCCCCCCTCTGGCGTCAGCATCGCAGAAGGAATGCAGAGAGCAGCAGCGAAGGCTGGCTCCCGCGCAGCCCAGTGCTGGGAAGCGGGGTGAAGGCCACTGCAGCTGCCTCCCGGGGCTCTGAGGACAACCCAAGGTCTGTGAGAAAGAGCAGAGCTCACTCCTGGTGCGTATCGAGCACTTCCTCTGAGAGCAGCCAGCAGGAATCTGGTACCAGGCTCCCACCCCAGCTCCTCCCTGTCACCCCCATACCCATGCTGTGGGAGCATCCCAGAGTGGGGGGCCTGATCTGGCCACCCCCAGCCCCGGCACCACCTTGTATCCTGAGCTGTACACACTGAAGGGTGTAATTTGGGGAGAGAAGACCCCTAAATCCCATTGTGCATCCCCCTGGGTGCATCCCAGCACCCAGTGCAGGACTGGGCTGGGCTGACTGGTCCCAGCTCCAGCACCCAGCTCCCGAGCCAACAGCACCCAGGGTCTCCCCCAGCCCTGGGGATTGAAACCCCCAAAGCCCCTCACCCCTAACGAGAACGGAGCCTATCTTGCCTCTGAACATCCCTGGGTGGTGGTTACCCAGGAAGCATGTGAGCACACACACACTCACTCTCACACATCCCCCCTCCCTGCCAGGTGAGCACCCCATTACCCGCCCACCCCGTCCCATGGCCACTTACTGAACTTCTTGAAGCCCCCTCGTTTCTGGCCCTCAGCCATGGTCGCACCGGTCAGAGGCCGCGGGGACCGAGAGGGACAAGTTTATAACTGTGAAGCCCTTCTCTGCCCGCTNNNCTCATCACTCCCTCGCCGTTTCCTCCCCAGTGCTGTCATCTGCTCTCGGCCCCACTCCTGTCCCTGCCCGCCCTCCCGCTGTCCCCACAGTCCCCACTGTCCCCATATCTGCTGGAACCCACCTGGCTGCTCAGGGGCCACTCCTGGTGCCCTGGTTTGGGGATGCCTGGGAGATGTGGACACCCAAAAAACCCTCCATAGGATGCTAGCCCTTTGGAGGAGGGCCCTAGCCCTGGGCAAGGGTTCTAGCCCTATGGATGAAGGTGCCAGCCCTGTGGAAGAGGGTGTCAGCCCTATGGGGAGGATGCCAGCCTTGCAGACAAGGGTCTGCTGTGCACATGCGGGGCTCAGTCCATATGGGGTGACAGCATCACTGCCACCAGCTGTTCTCTTATGCTGGGGAACCTTGGGTTGCCCTGTAGAAGCTCTCCATGCAGGACAAGTTGGCCTGGGCTGGGAAGGGATCTGGTGTCTGTGCTATCCTCCATTCCTGTGGAGCACTTGGTGGTTCCCGAGGCTCAGATGCCAGCAGCTATCTCTGTGGCTGCTCTGCCCTTGTCTCCCTGTGCTCCCCACCTTCAAACAACCCCAAACCAAGCTCTTGCACCCAGATGTGCATCATCTTGTTTGGGGGGGTGTCAGTGTCCCCAGCTGGGCATGTTTCTGCAGCTGGGCAGGAACTCAACAGCTCCCCTGGGACAAGGCCCTGGTGTCCTCCTGCCCTGGCACTGGTGTCCACTTGCTGCAGCCCCCGGTTGTGGGTGCGGTGCTGAGCCAGAGAGCAGAAACTGTTCAGTCCCTGGTGGGTTTAAGCATGCAGGGGACGTGGTGACATTCTTTAGAGCTACCAGCACAGAGGGCTACTGGGCCATGTGGGGGGACACGGGTGACACCGGGGAGCTAACACGGCGCTGTTTCCATGAGCATGCTGGGGCGTGGACAGGGACACGGGCCCTGGGGCGGCGCACAGTCGGGCGAGGGGCCAGCCGAGCCCCGAGCGGGGTGACAAGGACATGGCCGCCGCCGGCGGACTACAACTCCCAGCAGGCATCACGCGGACGGCGCACTGGCATACGCGCCGGAAGGGGCGAGGCGCGTGACGGAACTGGAGCGGCGCGGTGTTGTGGCAACGGCGGTGGCCGGCATGGCTAAACAGTACGATATGGTGGAGTGTCCCTTCTGCGATGAGGTCTCCAAGTACGAGAAGCTCGCCAAGATCGGGCAGGGTACCTTTGGGTGAGTGCTTCGCCGGCCCCGGCCCTCCCTGTGCCCGGCCCCGGCTCACACCGGGCCTACTACGCCCTCGGGCCTGCTGCCCGGGCCCGCTTGCCCCAGGCCTGCGTGCCCATTCCTTGAGTGTCCTTTCCCCTCTGGTCCCACGGAACCAGCCTAGCCCACGACCCCTCTTTTTCCCACCCCGAGGCCCTGCTGCGTCCCAGGCACTGGCCGAGGAAGGTTTACCCTGGAAACAGTTGGGGTGGGGACAGGTAATTTTCCCCAAAATGTGCGGCTTTGCCCACGTGGAGCTGTGGGATCTCTGGGTTGGCTTAGCCGGTTCTGAGGGCTTTTGGTCCAAAGGGGACATGGGCATATTAGTGGCACAGCACAGAGCTGTGGGTGGCTTTAGCGCAGCTTCTTTGGTCTCTTTTCCGGTTGAGAGCACCTAGCTCCTTCCCTTGTTCCTTGTGCTGCTCATGGATTTCTTTCTGTTTTTACAGGGAAGTTTTCAAAGCTAAACATCGGCAGACGGGCAAGAAAGTAGCGCTGAAGAAAGTGTTGATGGAAAATGAGAAGGAGGGGGTAAGCGTGGGAGTGTGGCTGGGCTGTGTTTGGGAAGGGGGGGGGTTCATTGGTGAAAGCTAATCTTTGGGATGTGGAGTGGTTTAACCCCAGCTGGCAACTAGGACCATGCAAATGCTCACTCGCTCCCCCAGTTTTGATGGGGGAGAGAATTGGAAGAGTAAAAGTGAGGAACGCTTGTGGGTTAAGATAAAGACAGTTAGAGAAAAAGCCACGTGCACAAGCAAAGGAATCCATTTGCTGCTTCCCATCAGCAGACAGGGTTCTGTCAATTGTAATGGTTACTTGGGAAAACAAACTCCAAATGACCCCCACTTCTTTCTTCTTCCCCCAGCTTTATGTGTTGATGTATTCCACACATCATGTAGTGTGGAATATCCCTTTGGTCAGTTGGGGTCAGCTGTCTGGGCTGTGTCTCCTCCTGACTTTTTGTGCCCCCCAGCCCTTGCTGGTNAGTTTTGATGGGTGAGAGAATTGGAAGAGTAAAAGTGAGGAACGCTTGTGGGTTAAGATAAAGACAGTTAGAGAAAAAGCCACGTGCACAAGCAAAGGAATCCATTTGCTGCTTCCCATCAGCAGACAGGGTTCTGTCAATTGTAATGGTTACTTGGGAAAACAAACTCCAAATGACCCCCACTTCTTTCTTCTTCCCCCAGCTTTATGTGTTGAGCATGGCATCATGTAGTGTGGAATATCCCTTTGGTCAGTTGGGGTCAGCTGTCTCGGCTGTGTCTCCTCCTGACTTTTTGTGCCCCCCAGCCCTTGCTGGTCGGGGTGGTGTGAGGAACAGAAAAAGCCCAGCAATAACCAAAACCACCATCAATACCACTTCTCACCCAAGTCCAAAACATACAGCTGCTAGTAAGAAAGTAAACTCTGTCCCAACTGACAGGATGGCAGAGATGTGTTTTTACTTGGTTCTTTAACAATATTTAGTGCTATAACATGCCAGATCTTGAACCTGTAAGAGTGTGGACAGGATCCCAGCCCTGTGGCCTTTTTCCTTCCCTGCTGATAGTGTGATAATGTTGAGTCTTGTACCCTGCCAAAGTACAGGTTGCCTTGCCTGTTGTCACCTTCTTGGCTGCAAAGGCACATGGCAGCAGTGTGGGATGGCTGCTGGGAGGTGACATTGCCCACACCTGAGAGGTGACACTGCCCCATGTGTTCCTCCTCCAGTGCAAAACCCAGTCAGCCCCGGCACAGGGCTCCACAGTGGCTGTCATTTGTGGAAGGAATGGGTAGTGTGTGAAAGGCATGTGCTCAGGGGCAAGCTGAGGAGACAATTAACAGCAGAAACAGCACAGGCAGCAGCTGGAGAGGCTTCTCTGCATCTTGAGCAGGGCTGTACCATGTCCTGTTGGGAACATGCCGGGTGAGGAGAGGAGGGAGAGGTGTCTGCATGCTGGTCTCAGCCCCATGCAAACACCTCCTGTCTCATGGCAGAATCTCTCTCACTAATGGTGGCCTGATGGTGAGGAGATTTTGGCAATCCTGGTGTTGGTTATATGTTTTAAAGCTTTGATTGTCCTGCATTGACTTGTCACAGTCCCCTGCCAAGCTGCCATGATCACATCTCTCCTGTTCTCTAGGCAGGGGTGGCCTCGTCTCCTGCACCCCTAATCCCTGTCCTCTCTTTCTCCTTTCCAGTTCCCAATCACAGCCTTGCGAGAGATTAAAATCCTCCAGCTGCTCAAACATGAGAATGTGGTGAACCTCATAGAAATCTGCAGGACCAAAGGTAACTTGTGGGGGTCTCCCTTGTGCTGGCTGTCAGCTTTTTTTTTAGCCCTTCTTCACCGTTGAGCAGGCTGGTGGTTTGTGGTGGGAGCAGGATCTTCTAGCTGAGCATGGGCCTCTGTTCCTGCCTATGATACAAGGAGGTGGGGCACTTATGCTGGAAAACAGTTTCTAAATGAGTTAGGAAGTTGCTGTGGTTTGGTTGGAAAAAGTAGTGAGTCCTGCTGGGATATGCCCATGCTGTGGTGAGAAACTCCTGTCTGAGAGGCTTTAAATAAATCAGCGCCAGAGAGACTTTGAAGGCAGAGGGTTCTCAGCCTGGAGCTTATCTCGTGGCTGTGCATGGCCAGTTCCCTGTCAGGAGCTGGAGCCGTCCCTTTCGGTTGCCTTATGGCAGTTGGTGGCAGCTCTTGAGCTGATGACACAGCTCCAGCTGGGGACTCTCTCAGTGTGTCTGCGGGTGACAGTAACTGCACACGCTGTGAGGGCTGGGACTCCACGTGGGGCAGTTCTGAGCTGCTCTTGCACCTCCTCGCTTCCACCTCTGCTGCCTGACTGGCCTGGCTCCGTTTCCAGTGAAACTGCTTTCAAGCTCCTAGTTTTTGTATATCATTCACTCATAGGGATTTGTCCTGGAAAAATGCCTTTGAAAGTGACAGCTGATGTTAAAGCCTGCCGTTGTTTGGTCAGTCATTTCAGTTTAAATACAACCAAAAGTGGCAGGTGTCTGGTGGTGATGTTGTTAAAAAAAGTCCAGTCACTGGACCTAGGACTGGGAACTTGAAGTTACTCCAGTACTCCAGTGCATGTAGATTATTGTCTGAGCAGGTATGAGTGAAAACACTGACCAGTTAATTTTTAATTCATTGTGTGATGATTGTGTCTGGCATACCAAAGGTAAATATTTTTGTAGACACGGCAGTTGTGTGTGTTTTGCTTGAATTCCAGTCTTCATCCCAATCTACCTTGACCTCAGTTTCCAGTAAAGTAGAAATGTTGCATTTGTTGTTCTGAAACTTTAAGCTTTTATCTTTTATTTTTACGCTGGAAAGCCATGGTGGGGGCTGTGTCTGTTTAAGGAACTGCAAACCCAGTCCAGCGGGCACCCTGCTGCCTGGCAGGGGAGAGCGCTGTGTTTCTACGGGGGCTGAGCTTACACGTCATTTTCCTGGTTGGAGTTGCTGATCAGCAGGTTTTGCTGATTACAGCTGATGAAAATCAGCCTTTCTTTTTAATAATGATTTGCATGTGTGCTCGAGGAACAAGATTGAAATCGATTGCTTCATTTGAGGTTTCCTGTTACTGACTTTACATTGCAATTGACGTTTTAAATTACTCTGATTCGGATCGGTCCATTTTGGTAGATGCTATTTGAGGTTGCAGAAAACCTTACTTTCTAATGTTATAATGGACAGATTTTCTCTGTTCCTGCATTTTTTCCTGGGGCTGTCTTTGTGGGTGCCTCCTCTATCGCTGATGCAATCAGTG
Organism: Nycticryphes semicollaris; assembly: GCA_013400055.1. Classification (NCBI taxonomy): domain Eukaryota; kingdom Metazoa; phylum Chordata; class Aves; order Charadriiformes; family Rostratulidae; genus Nycticryphes; species Nycticryphes semicollaris. The sequence goes on along the minus strand of VXBJ01001941.1, from coordinate 4,617 downwards.
ATAGGTGCTGGGCTGGCAGCTCGTGGTATGGGCACCTGCCAGCTACAGCCTGCAGGGAGCAAACCTCCCAGCCGTTATGTGCACAGAACAACACAAGGTGAAGCTTTCAAAGATTTTTATGCCCTTTCCTTTCCTGTCTGATGGCATTCATTTCTCCCTGTTTTTTCCGTTGCTGCTGTGCTGTCTTAGTGCCTCTTTACGAAGGATCTTGAGGCCTGCAGGGTGTCTCTGGTTCTCTGTGTTCCTGTGCCCTGAGGTTTTGCCTAGTGAGCATTGTATGAGCAGTGGGGGTGGCTGGAGGTCAGGAGGAGCTGTGATGGGGCTAAGGGTCCCTCGCTGACAGTCCCTCCTTGCTTCTCCCGTAGCCTCTCCATACAACCGCTGCAAGGGCAGTATCTACCTCGTGTTTGACTTCTGTGAGCATGACCTGGCTGGCCTTCTCAGCAATGCCCACGTCAAGTTCACGCTCTCAGAGATCAAGAAAGTTATGCAGATGCTATTGAATGGACTTTACTACATCCACAGGAACAAGGTAATGGGCCAGATCCATGCTGTGCCCTGAGGTCACCCTGCTGTCTGTGGCCTTGCAAGGAGGGGGGTGTCTTAGTAGAGGCTGGAGGGAACTTCTTACTCATCTTCCACCTCCGGAGTCTGAGTGCCCTGCTGGTACCTTAATGACTTATTTCAATGTCTGTCCTCATACAGATCTTGCATCGAGACATGAAAGCTGCGAATGTCCTGATCACACGGGATGGAGTGCTGAAGCTTGCGGACTTTGGGTTGGCTCGGGCTTTCAGCCTCGCTAAGAACAGCCAACCGAACCGCTACACCAACCGGGTGGTGACTCTGTGGTACCGGCCACCAGAGCTGCTCCTAGGTAGGAGGTGATGGGCTCTGCTGGCTTCTCTGGTCTTCTCCTTCCCCCGGGTGACTAACGTGGCATCTCCATTTAGGGGAGCGGGACTACGGTCCCCCCATTGACCTGTGGGGTGGAGGCTGCATCATGGCAGAGATGTGGACCCGCAGCCCCATCATGCAGGGGAACACAGAGCAGCACCAGCTCACCCTCATCAGCCAGCTCTGTGGATCCATCACGCCGGAGGTGAGGGCGAGAGCGTGGGCAAAGTTGCGGAAGGGAGGGAGGAGAGCTGCAAAGTGCGTGGGGTGGGCAGGGCCTGGGACCGGGAACTCCTGGAGCTTTTCCCTGCCCTGTGCGCTGCCTGCTGGCACCGGAGTGTGCTCACTCAGCGCTGGTAGGGAGGCTGGGGAACCTCCTGCAAGTGCTATTTGCCTCCTGGGAGCCGAGTGCACAGTGGGATGCTGTGCTTTCCTTGCTGTTCTGTGTCAGCTACAGCTGTCGTGCTACTTGTGTTCAACCTCCTAAACACGGGAGGGTGAACTTGGCCTCCCAGACCTCCTACGGGAGGGGCGAGTTGTGTCCTTGTTTTTGGGCACAGAGAGGATGCTGGCTGCTCCGAGTGTGAAAGAACAGAACATTATGTGTAGGAGTCTGTTCTAGTCCACGTTTGGGGGTTGTCTCTCAGATAAACACCTTCTGAATTTCTACTTAAAGAAGGTGAGATATTTTTTTTTGGTTTGTGTTGAGGGGTTCGTCTCGGGTGCTTTGCACTGGTCACCCTGAAAAGCCTCTTTAATTCTGGCTTCTGATTTGCAGCATCAGCTTGGCCCTGGTGGGAGCACTTAAGCCCTTTCTCAGCTCCTTATTTAATGGCAGCTTGTCCTGCCCTCTTGTGGGGGATCTCTTGGCCAGGGCTGCACTCCAGGGGATGCGATGGGCAGGCAGTTTTGCAGGCAGCTGCAGAGGCCTGATGCCTCCATTACATACATTATGTACATACATTGAAGGCGCTTCCTTCTGTATGTAAATACCTGCTCTGCTCTCTCCCAGGTTGGGGCTGAGGTAAGTGCTGGTGACTGAGGCAGGTTTTGCTTCCTAAGGCTGTTATTTAGCAATAAGTTTTGTCATTTTACCTTTCTGGATGTTATAGCTGGCCTGAGCCGTGCTCTCTAGTAGCTCTTTTGTGGGAGAGCCAGCCTGGAGCATCCTGCCTGCCATTCCCACACCGGAAGGATTCTGTCCTGACTTGTCCAAGTGTCTCCAGGCTTTAGTGTGCTATTTAGTGCCTCCTTCATGCTGTGGGAACGAGATCTGCTGGCTTGAAGGTTATAAAATGGCATTGTTCTCTGGGCAGACCTCGCCCTGGTTTGCCCGAGGGTGTTAACATCAAAAATGGCTTGTCCTCTCCTCTCTATTTCTTTTCAACCCTCCGTTCCTCCTGCTTCCCAGGTTTGGCCAAACGTGGATAAATACGAGCTGTACCAGAAGCTGGATCTCCCCAAGGGCCAAAAGCGCAAGGTGAAGGATCGCCTGAAAGCCTACGTTAAAGACCCCTACGCGCTCGACCTCATCGACAAGCTGCTGGTGCTGGATCCTTCCCAGCGGATCGACAGCGATGACGCACTGAACCACGACTTCTTCTGGTCAGACCCCATGCCCTCGGACCTCAAAAACATGCTCTCCACCCACAACCAGTCCATGTTCGAGTACCTGGCCCCACCACGCAGAAGGGGTGGGCACATGCCCCAGCAGCCGGCAAACCAGGGGAGGAACCCAGCCACCACCAACCAGACTGAATTCGACAGGGTGTTTTGAGTGGGGGCTTCCCCAGCGGGGTAACCCCCAGTGGGGGCTGCTCCGCGGGTCGCGTTGAGTGGGGATGTCTCGGCGAGGTCTTTCTGTCTGGGAAAGGACTTTTCTTCAAGGCAAAGTGCCTGCTGGCTTTAACCAAGCTCTGCCGTCTCCTCTCCTGGTGCACCAGCTGAGCCATCGCGGAGTGGTGTGACTTGGGGAGGTGACACCTGCAATCTCCTCTTTGTTTCACCTCTGTCACCCCTCTGCGGCATTCTCTGTTGATTACATTAATCTTGCGGATCGATCGTTATGGACCTGGTGATGGAGAACGTGGCTCCGTCAGTGCTGTGGCTCTCATCAAATGGTGCTGTGACTGGCAGGGCTGGGATTTAGCTGCCATGGACTAAACTGGGACCTGCTGGGAGGTGTCTCAGCTCGTGGTTGGTCGTAGCTCCTGCATGGTGTATCCTTTGAAACACTTGAAGCGTTGATGTGGGATGAGGCAGGTGCTTCTGAGTAATGCGGTGTTGCCCCGGGGAAGGCAGAGTCACTCTGGGCAGCGTGACTAACTCGCTGCAGTTTGGGCTCTAGCCTAGAAAGGGGATTTCTGGGAAAAACCCGAGGGGTGGCCGGCAGAGCTGGTTGCCCCATACAGCCAGGATTTACAGCAGGAATCATTGGTCCCTGTAACAGCAGGCAGCACCCACGCTTTCTTCATTGCGAACTGCAAGTAGGAGCCTTGTGGGACACCCCCAGCCTGCTGCCACCTCTCCCCAGCAGCGCGGAGGGGAAGGCAGCGTCAAGCTGGGGACAAGACCCCGCTCCATCCCTCTCTCTGCAAGGATGTCACCATGGCACCTCTGTCCTGGCAGGTCTTGAAGCCTTAAGAGCAAGACCGCTGCCTTCCCTGGATGCTGTGACCAGCCCCGTGTCCTGCCCTGGTGTGCACCCACCTTCTGCCAGAGCTTGTCGGGGCTCAGGGGGAGCGGGATCTCCTTCCCGTCCCGCTGCAGCCCAGCCGCTCGCTCAACACTCGGTTTTCCGTGGCTGTCAGGTGCAGCTGCCCGTCTTCTCGGCGAGCCCCACGCATCCCAAGACTTTCCAACGACCCACACGCAGCGGGTGATAACCTTTGGCATTGGGTGGGTTGTCCATTAACTAGACCGATGGCAAAAGCCATGTTGGGAGCACAAGGTCTCCGGGGAGGGAGCACGCGGTGGTGGTGAGCGGGGCCCTTCTCAGGACAAAAAGTGAGGATGGTAAAGGACACGTACCAGGTAAATCTCTCTTGGTGTGGGGCTCTGAAACGGTGTCAGGTTGGGGGGGTGGGGGATGGAGAGGGTGTGTGACTTGCTTTCTATGGAAAAACATGGATTTGGTTGCCAGCAAGACGCCAGATGACTTCTGCCGGTTGTGAATAAACACCATCCTGTCCCAAAGGGCTGTTTTTACCCCGTGTCACTCTTTTGCCTCAACGGAGAATGCCACCAAGCGCGCCTCCCTCCTCCTCTAGGACAGGGGCTTCAGACATGGTGACTCCCCTGCCCTTGCACCTCGTTGCTGGGGGCATGGGGGCGTGTGTGGTGCGGTGGTGTCCCGGGGCTGTTAACGGGCGGGTGCAAGGTGGAGACGGCTGATGGAGGCCGCCCGGGGGCTCTGCTGGCACCGGGGGAGGGTGATGCTGCCAGGCTGGGGGCCGCACAGACGCGGGGGCAAACCGATGCGGGGTCTAGGGTGGGAGCCTAAGGCTGCAGACGCCGGCTGGACTCGGTGCTGCGCCCGTCTCACCCGAGGGGGCGACCGGGGGCTCCCCTGACGTCTCGGCGGGAGGAGCAATGGGCCCCCGCCCCGTCCTCACTGCCCCTCGCAAAGATGCCGTCGCCCCCCCTCCTCCCGCCTCCGACGTGGCGCCGCGTTGCCCATTTCAAAGATGGCGGCGTGGTGGGGAAGGGGAAGGGGAGGGG
>VXBJ01001940.1:0-90652 GCA_013400055.1 Nycticryphes semicollaris | reverse complement strand
TTTTTTTTTAAATCAGTCTCATTCTCTTAGAAGTTCCATTGTCAGTCACTGGAGAATGAAAAGTATAATTACCACAAGAGGACCTTCATCCCTTAATACCAGTAACAAAAATGTCTAAGGTTCTGCCAAAATATTCAGTCTGCCCTTCCTTCTCAGGGAATAATTTTAATTATTTTCTTCCTGTCACAGACCCAAACTTCTGACCACAGTCTGCTTTGCTGCTCAGATGTTTATGGGGCTGCATAATTTTATTGAACGTTCAAGAAAGAATTTATAGGCTCTAGTGGAAACTAAAGCAGTTCAAATAAGACAGACCAATGACTAAAGCGGTGTAACACGTTTCTTGGTCTCCCTTCAGCAATTTTTACTTACCCTCCTATGATATCCTCCACAGAATGTGGGCATACCTCACCTATCAGTTGAAAGACCTCTGTTTTTTTATGTCTAGCAAATGGAATTTTGCCAGCTCTTTATGGGCTTCTTTGTATCTCATATAGCCTGTAGACAGTCCACTGGAAAATGTATGCTTTTCTGATTGTTCTGTCGTTCTTGTTTGTATGTATCCTTCAAAAATGTATATGACAAATAGTTTTCGTCGTGTTCCTCTAATCCAAAGTTTTTATATTTTTTCTGCTATATTAACACTTCAGAGAAATTTTATTTTTATCTTGTTTGGTGATTGGTTTTCCAGGCTGAAACCCAAAGTTACTTACCTTTAAAGAACCCTGCCTGAAAAAGAAACCCATTTGCAAGTGATTTGCAAGATATATTTTGATGACATTCAAACTTGACAAACAATAACAGGACTCTCAACAGCATTACTGGCCAAGATGCTTAAGCTGAAAGCTATTATTTTTCGTTATAGTAATTTAGTTCTTCTACCCTATTTACCTCTGTATTTTGATGAAAATATAGAGGCCTCTTTCAATATCTCCAGTGGCAACAAGAATTTTTCTTGCTGTTGGAGTGGACTACCAGCATATCCATTTGGAAGTTTAGCCCGATCCTAAATATTCCAGATGGAGACTGATGGCAAATGGTGTCACTCAGGTATCCATACTAGGACCAGTACTGGTACATTTCTTCAGTATCTTCATCAGTGATACAGACAGGGGGATCAAGTGCACCCTCAGCAAGTTCACTGATGACACCAAGCTCTGTGTGGTGCAGTCAACATGTCTGAGAGATGGGACATCATACAGAGGGACCTGGATGAACTTGAGAAGTGGGCTTATGTGAATCTCATAAGGTTCAACAAGGCCAAGTGCAAGTTGTTGCCCCTGGGCCAGGGCAATCCCTGGTACCAGGCTGGAGGATGAAAGCACAGAGAGCAGCCCTGAGGAGAAGAACTGGGGCATACTGGTGGATGAAAAGCTAGACATGAGCCAACAGTGTTCACTCACAGCCCAGAAGGCCAACTGTATTCTGGGCTGCCTCAAAAGAAGCGTGGCCAGCAGGTGGAAGGAGGTGATTTTGCCCCTCTAGTCTGCTCTGGTGAGACTCCAAGNAGAAGTGGGCTTATGTGAATCTCATAAGGTTCAACAAGGCCAAGTGCAAGTTGTTGCCCCTGGGCCAGGGCAATCCCTGGTACCAGGCTGGAGGATGAAAGCACAGAGAGCAGCCCTGAGGAGAAGAACTGGGGCATACTGGTGGATGAAAAGCTAGACATGAGCCAACAGTGTTCAAGCCCTGAGGAGAAGAACTGGGGCATACTGGTGGATGTCAAAAGAAGCGTGGCCAGCAGGTGGAAGGAGGTGATTTTGCCCCTCTAGTCTGCTCTGGTGAGACTCCAAGCAGAGTACTGCATCCAGATCTGGAGGACTCTGCACAGGAAAGACACGGACTTGTTGGAGACGGTCCAATGGAGGGCCACAAAGATGATCAGAGGGCTGGAGAACCTCTTCTATGAAGACAGGCTGAGAGAGTTGGGGCTGTTCAGCCTGGAGAAGAGAAAACTCCAGGAAGACCTTATTGTGGTCTTCCAGTATTTGAAGGGGGCCTACAGGAAAGATGGAGACAAACTTTTTAGCAGGAACTGTTGCAATAGGAAAAGAGCTAGTACTTTTAAACTGCAAGAGAGTAGATTTAGATAAGGAAGAAATTTCTTACTATGGGGTGGTGAGGCATTGGAGCAGGTTGCTCAGAGAAGCTGTAGATGCCCCATTCCTGGAAACATTCCAGGTCAGGTTGGACAGGGCTCTAAGCAACCAGATCTAGTTGAAGATGTCCCTGCTTATTGCAGGGGGTTGGACTAGATGACGTTTAAAGGTCCCTCACAACCCAATCTATTCTATGATCCAACTCAGAAGGTCTTCAGCATTAAATCTGTTCTCAATTCTGCACAGAAGTTACTAGGGTTCAGAACAATGAAGCCTGTATTCAGCAACATGCTTAATTTTTTCTCATGGTTCAATATTTTTTTAACTGATCAGACTGTGCAATGCCTTGCAAAACAGGTTGCAATGTACTTGGCACTTACACCAGTCAAGATTAGTTCAGTTTCCAAGCTCTCTGCATAGTTTTGATTAAAATCTCAGCTATTGCTGATATAATAACTAGTAATTCTGAAATTAAGTGTTTCAGATCTCCATGAACTGCCATCTCTTTCTGCTTAGGTCACTTGCTGTAACTGGGCATGAACCATGACATGGCTTCATCTAGCAACCACATGAGTTGTTGCTATTTTTGGTGTTATGCGAGAGTTTTATAATATAGAATAAAGAGTTAGTATTACTTCTGTGTCCCGATTTGACAGCTCTGGAATTTAGTTTTCATGATGTTCCATTTTCACTAAGTGAGCCCACTGAGATTTACAATGCCTAGCATCCTAATAGTAGAAAGGGAAAATTATTGCAAAGTGCAATCCTATAAGAACATCTACCGCTGTTATGACAGTTCAATTCATGCTATTGAAATTCTTTAAAAAGCTTAAGAAGAAAATGTGTGAGTGGTTGGTTCTTACATGCTGCTGAAACTGTTTAGAGGGCATGAACATTTTTAAGACTGTTCCATGCGAACGCCTACATATGCAGTATTTGACCAAAACCTGTCATCTGAGAAAGGTCTTATAAGCTTCTAAATACACCCTATGATGTATTTATATTTGATTGTTACAGGTAACCTTGCTCTTTTATTGGTCCTTCCTATAAACGGCAAAAGTAACATCTATCCTTGTCAGTCAGAGGAAAATTTATTGTTACTATATTTACATATACATGCAAGTGTGTAGGACAAACATTTAAGCAGAGCTTATTGTGATAGGACAATGGGTAGAAGATAAACTTTTAAGCTAGAAGAGGATAGATTTAGACTAGACAAAAGGGAGAAATTTTTTTACAGTGATGGTGGTGAAACAGTGGACCAGGTTGCCTAGGGAGACGGTAGATGTGCCATCCCTGGAAACATTCAAGGTCAGGTTGGATGGAGCTCTGAGCAACTGCTTCTAGTCGAACTAGATGACCTTTAAAGATCCCTTAAAGCCCTAATTATTCCACGATTCTGTGATTTTTCCTTAGATACAGATATGTAGATATATGCATACACACACTGTTACACTCTTCTAGCAATTTTGTATACTTTAATAAGACCAAACACGATGGGTTTGCATGGCAAGATTTTGTTAGCAGGAGGGCTACGGGGTGGGGGGTGGGGGGTTTCTATGAGAAGCTGCTAGAAGTTTCCCCCATGTCCGATAGAGCCAATGCCCGCTGCTGGCCAAGGCCAAGCCCATCAGCAACAGTGGTGGCACCTCTGTGAGAACATGTTTAAGAAGGGGAAATGTTACTACACTACAACCACCAGGAGAGAGGAGCTGGAGAGAAACAACTCTGCAGACAACAATGCCAGTGAAGAAGGGAGGGTTGGGGAGAAGGTGCTCGAACAGAGATTCCCATGCAGCCCATGGTGAGGCAGGTTGTCCCCTTGCAGCCCATGGAGGGTAATGCTGGAGCAAGTATCCACCTGCAGCTCTTGGAAGAGCCCATGTTGGAGGTGGACACCCGAAGGAAACTGCGACCCCACAGAGAGCCCATGATGGAGCAGACTCCTGATAGGACCTGTGGACCCATAGAGAGAGGAGCCCACACTGGAGCTGGTTTTCTGGCAGGACTCGTGACCCCATGTAGGACCCACAGTGGAGCAGTTTGTGAAGAACTACAGCCTGTGGGAGGGACTCACATTGGAGAAGTTTGTGGAGGATTGTCTCCCATGGGAGGGACACCAAGCTGTAGTAGAGGAAGAGTGTGAGGACATAGGAGTGGCAAAGTTGTGGTAAACTGACCACAACCTGCATTCCCTATCCCTCTGCACCCCTCGTGGGCAGAAGGTATAGAAACTGGGAGAGAAGTTGAGTTTGGGAAGAAGGGAGGTGTGGAGGAAATGTGTTTTAAGATTTGGGTTTATATCTCATCACCCGACTCTGATTTGATTAGCAATAAATTAAATTAATTTTTCCCCATATCAAGTCTGCTTTGCCCATGATGGTAATTCCTGAGTGATCTCCTTGTCCTTATATCAACTCACAAACTTTTCATTATATTTTCTCTCCCTTGTGCAGCTGAAGAGGGAACTGACAGAATGGATTTGGTGTGCACCTGGCATCCAGCCAAGGTCAACCCACCACACCAAAAAAGTTAGCTGTTCTCTTTTTTTATTGTTTGCTTTTGCCTTCAATAGTTTTGGGGTTTTTTATTCTCTAAATTAAAATAAATCAAACCAGTCTTGATGAGCTATTATAACATGCTTCCCACATGACTACTAAAAAAAGCACACAGTAATTAAGTCTTAGTCCAACGTGATCTCTAAAAACATTTCCTGCTGTCCAAAACCTGGTTACTGTTCTTAGAAACCAGATACTAGGTATTGTTTCCCCTCCATAGCACAATGCAGCAACACTGGTTAATATATAATGCCTCATGAAGTGAGAATAAACCCCAATTATCCAGTCTTTCATCATGTGCCCAGAACAAATAGTCAGGCAATATAGAAAGTCTGTGCAGTCTAAGACATCTTCTAGAGAACCAAAAAATCCAAATCCATACATAAAAGTTTTTTAACTCCAGTGACCTTGAGGTCACTCACTAGAATGACATGGAATTGGAAGGGACCTCTGGAGATCGTCTAGTCCAATCCACCTAGAGCAGGTTGCATAGGGACATGTCCAGGTGGGTTTTGAATGTCTCCAGAGACAGAGACTCTCACTCCTAAAATGACATGACAAATCCAACCTCCAAGAACAGTATATACCCATCACAGGACCCTGAGTTTACTTTGCATAAACAAATTAAGATCATTAAATCATGAAGGATGTCTGAAACTACTTCTAGATTCCATCCCAAATTCCTGGGCTACAACATGCTCTTGCCTCAGCCAGTATTAATGACTGGGGCCTCATTGTTTTCAGCAAGCAGTCTGTGAGCCACATCACCTCAACATGGAAAATACGGGAAATAAATATGTCTGATTTCAACTGAATAAAACCAGACCAACTGAGAAAGCTCCCTGGCAGAGAACCAAAGAGTAGCTCTGGAAAAAATAAATATATATACATTAAGACGAAGAATTTCTAGCAAGTGCCTTCACTTACCAGCTACTCAAATTCTGTCAGATCACCATGGCACACAAAGAAACTAGAAGATGCCATTCCTTGTGCTTTTTAAGCTCTCATTTCTTTCCCTTGAATATGATAATTACAGTTTTTAATGCCTCTTAAAAGATATTAAAGGAAACTTACTTATTTTAGATGGCTTAGAAACCCATATGATTATATCTTGAGAAGTGTTGCAGTGATTTTGGCTAGATTTACTGAGTCACAAAATGTATTTCACAGATTAGAATAAATCAAATCTAACAATCAGACTTCTCATTGATTTCAGAGATTCATAGATTAGGAAGTGTATTCTTCATCTCTGGTCTTTACTATTGGTAAGGATTTACTGTGAGACGAAAAAGGTTTACCAAACAGCAAAACTCACAATGAAGCATATGATTTACACTACAGAAGAGAGGAAAATAAGAATGGTGATTTTTCTCCTGGAGAGTTTTCAGCCTGAACAGATTTTCTTTTGCCTCAACTTTCCCTGTTACTTCATTATTTCAAAATTTTCCAGGTAAAATAAAAAAAAGAGTGGTCTAAAACTTTTCTATGATCAGTTCCATTCGTACCATGAGATTTCATCCAGAAAGTTCAATAGAGCAAAGGAGGATAAGTAGTGTAATATTTGGACTATGCAAAATTATTAGGCAAATTATGTAGAGGGACAACTCCAGATCCCCACAACCACCCTCCGTAGACAACAGTTCAGTCCCATCAGAAGACAACTTCTCATCAGCTTTTCAGATGCAAGCACAGAACAGCCCAGTCAGATTGCTTCTCCTCCTTTCTTTAAGGAGTTTTTCCTCTTTGCTACCTCAAATGCACAAACTATTGAGAAAACTCCAAGGAGAGCACAGAAGTCCAGAAAAACTAGAATGGGGGAAGGGGAAAGAAAAAACCCAAGAAAATAAATATCGTTAGAGACAAACTCATTTCTGCATCTAGATACAAATGGCATAATTAAAATGCAGCTGGAGCTAATGTAACTTTATCTTCCAATTATAATGCCATCACTATATTCTCAATCACCAACAATAAGAAACTGTTAATAAAAGACTGAAGGCAGAAAAGGAAAAGCAGTATCTTAGACACAGCTGCATGTAGACTACACCGTTTTTGTGTGCATTTAGTTTAATTATCATTCTTCAGGCTGTGCAATGGGTGTATGCCTACTGAAGAGCAACACAGCTTCAAAGGATCGTTCCTGTTTGACCTGGTAAAAACACCTATCAGACTTCTTTAACACCACTGCCAATGGCATAAATAAAAATGTGCCTTTTGTACAGAGAAGGTGTTATGGTAGTAGCTTCACAATTTCTGTCCTCTACCCCTAATAATTTTGACAGTGGAATTTGGATCAAAGAACATGGTTTCACAAATCCAAAAATACATGGTTTTTGTAAGCCAGAGTGAGATACATGCAAAAGCTAGGATTCCTATGTCCCAGCCAAGCTCCACTACTTCAACTATTTACAGTACTGCCAATGCTTGAGCACTACACACACCAAAACAGAAAGTCACGCTCCTCCAGAACATACCTGCCAAGTATAACCTAGATTTACCTTTCTTCTTACTTATGGCATTTTTATTACAAGTCTTGAGAAGTCTCACCAACACATGCTCCTTTTTCCCTTTGACTCCTAAAAAACACAAGCTGCCACTACCACCAAACCTCAGTAAATAAATCAAACTTACAACTTTTCAGCTGAAAACATTCTGATACCACATCTCTTCACTCCTGCTAATCCAAGAAGTGGTATAAAAGAGGAAACCAAGGGGAAAATCTTTTCCCAGGACTTAGCCGGAACAAACTAACCCAATCCTGCAGCCTAAAACAGCAGGAATCACCATTAACCTCTGGCACCTGAGTTTAGACAACACAGTCAATGAAAAATTCTTTAACCCTTCACATCTTTTTAAACTGTGGTATTGGTTTTTTTCCACCATTTCTGGTTCCTAACTGTATGAAAAAATTAAGTTAAACAGTTTTAAAAAAGACTCTCACATTTTTCTCACATTTCACAACACAATTCTTCAAATCTACTGAGTTTTGTGAGGAACATGGTTCACTTATTAAATGCCAGGTGTTCTTTTATTTCAGTTTATAGCAAAACCAAATAGATTGTAGTGATTGTTTTATTATTTTAAAAATAAACATGGAATCTGAAATGAGATATTCAGGCTATGGAAACAGCTAAGATAATGCAGTAAGTCAAGGTAAGAGAGTGATAACTAATTAATCAGAAAAACATAACACTACCATTTAGGATTTTTTTCACATGAATTCACTATTATACATTCTAAGAGCAAAGTTGATTTTTAGGAGTAAATTACATCACTAATATTTTATCAATACATTAGATTATAAATTACATTATTATTGTATATTCACAGAGGTTTTCCTTTTTATTTTAAAATACAACAACAAAAGAACAGAAAATAGTTTTATCCAGTAAAAGTGAACAAGAAGAAAGAGTATAATTGAAAGCAACAACAACAAAAAAGTAACCTAAAGCAGAAGTTTTATCATGATATCTACAGTCAAAAACATTCACTGGAAATCCTTACTAAGTAGTGACGCTTATCTAAGAATGACCTTGAGCAGATCACAGAAGTAATTGCAATATACTCAACAGAAAAATGACTTTACAAAGAACAGTGTTAGAACATTTATTATTTGGAAATCTCAGCACAAGGTACAGCAACACCAGTTTCCAGGAGAGTTTTAAAAAGAAGCTTAATTTGGTGAACTAGATCATAGCTTTCAGATTGCCATGGGCACGCAAAGGAAGGTCAGCAGGCAAACAGGAAACCTTCCTTTCTTCCTGCCTTTGGAGGAGGGAAAGTAGCACAGCTGAACTCCTTCAGCTGTTATAAATGTCCCCTAATACATGTAGAATGACATCTAATGACTGAAAGTTCAACTCAACATCTTTGGTGTTATGTAGCAAGTTTCTACCACTTACAGCAAAGACATAATGCATCATCTGGTTAAATATTAACTGTTATTTTCTATGCTAATTTAGAAACTCTTACCATTCATTGTTAAAACCAGCATACAACCATCTCTTTCACTTGATATCCAGTTGTGGAAACACGTGTGTATCCAGCGACCTTTGCAACCATCAGCTTGAGTACCAGCTGGGATACTTAATGAGGTAAACATCTATTGATTAAACTAATTTTTATAAACCTTCAACTCCCTTTTATACTGTTTGCATACTATTAATGAATATTAAAACTTCTGCAGCCTACGCTATCTGATTAAGATACATTTTTTTCCATAATTTCCTTAATTAAGAAAGGTCTCTCCTTACCACACCATTAGACCTGTAAGATTCTATAGAGGATGGCTGTACTGTGTCTATAATCGTAGAGCTGAGCCCTTCACAGCCTTTATTGCAGTTTTTCCTTGCTACAGCCTTGTGAGGTATGTGAATGCTGCTGAGCCAAGCTTAAGTGTAACAAAACCTAAGTAATATATTCAGGAATGTATTGGAGATATGTAGTAGAACAGGAAATCTAAATTGTGTCTTGAGTTCTAAACAGAGTCCTACACATGGATTTTTCTGGCTGGTGAGATACAGAATGACTCTTTTAATTCTCTATTCTTTTAATAAAAGGTTGCCTCTATGTTTGCTACATTTGTAGAATGCAGTGAATAAAGGATAGTTTTTAAGTGCAATTTTTAATCAAACACTTTCTAAAATATAGTTATAGCATAGTAGTAGTTTATATTATTTTAATAAACATACAAAAATAAGCCCAGAAAAAGTGACCAAAGTGAACCAAAATAGAATTTAAAAAAAATATATATTGCCATATTAAGTGTCTAGGAGTCTGTGTCTTTCCAATTTTCTTTATTGTATTAGCATGGAATATCAGCCATAAGACCATGTTTTTTCTTTCAAGTCACAGAACAGCAATCACTTTAGCAGCAGGATCAGCACTGGTTTTGTTGCAAGGTAAACAAATCTGAAATATGAAGTCTGAAGCATAGATTGTGTCATGTAAAGATGAACATGAAGGTAAACATACGTCTCTATGAAGGAACTATACAAGGACGGAAAATTAACATTGCCTTTTCCATACAACTTTTATGTTTTACCCAACCTGTGAGTGACTCTGCTGAGGGAAGTGTCATCTTCATGTCATTGCCTATAGCTCCTATCCAGTGATCATAGCAACTACTGGAAGAGAGCACCTCAGTATGCCTCACTGGAGGAATTAGCACTACTGCATTATTATTCAATTGGAAAAGTCAGAATTAGAAAAGCAGGCTCACAACTGTAAAAATGTCACTCACATTGTTACTTGGCAGCTGCACTCATTTACTTGATCTGATTGCTTTTTGGCAATAGGCTTCTTATGTTACAGCTTTTCTTTTTCTTTTTGGGACTTTCGTGGCAGGCCACTATTTTCCTCTGGCATGATGGTTTACTACCAATCCATTATCCATTACCTTCCTGGCACGTGCAGACTTCACAAAATCCTTGTCTGGGATTTGGCACTCTACCCAGTGCCTGATAAACATTAGAAATTTTATTCCTTCTCTTATGGTTCAAAGTGGAAAAATACGGCATGCGGTTATGCCAGCTTTACACTGTCCTCAGCCAGAGCTGTTTTTCACTATGAAGTCCACTAAAAAGAAATGAAATAATTTAGTGTCTCTAAAACAGAAAGGGGGATAAAGAAAAGTGGCAAATTTCTCAGAGATTTTTGCTTCTCTGAACATACCAAAAGAGCTTATATTTTGAAAATAAAGCTTCTCTTCCTAAAAACTTTGAAACTTTGCCTTTAAATCAGTAATACAACATCCATTTCTGAGTAGATTGAAGATCAAAACCAAAGAAGTTTTTTTGAAGATGCAAACTTTGTTGCAACTATGTTGTAACTAAAGAAAAGCAAAAGAAACAAAGATTAAAAGATAAAATCATGAAAATCTGGATTATAGATGTAGGTGTCACTGTCATCATCTGACTAGAATGTATAAGTATTCATTTCAGGACACTTTGTACTCCGATTAGTTTGCACATAGGTTGTTATGGATATTGAATAACAATCATATTTCTCCATGAATGAGCAGAATAAAACTGAAATTAAGTGCATTAATAAAAGCTCTAAAAAAGAAAAAAAAATCCTAATGAATTTTCATAGGCTGATGCCACTCCTAAAAATCTCCTTGATGTTAATAAAAACTTTGACAATATTACTCCTCAGATTTTGAAAATTGCATCTTACCTCTTATAAGCCACAGTGCCTAAACCTTATCCATACTGAAATGAAACATCACAAGGCTCTCCTGTTGCCAGTTCTCAATAACAACAAAGATTGTGAAGACTCCGTATCTCCAGCCTCTTTATCTGCTATGATTGTTTCCAATGTGCAAGCATGTGCTGGGTTGAGCACTTACTATTACAGCCAGGCTCTCCTGAGTGAATTATTTTTTTCCTCTTCCTAGGAAGTTGCACCATTTTGTTATCAATTCTTGTATAATTTCCTGTATCAGTCTTCCAGATCTCATCTTCAGCAATCAACTTAGTTTAAAGGTGATGATTTATCACTTCAGCTTGTTACTTTTCCCAGTTAAATCAGTATTGCTTTGTCACTGATTTTCATAAGTCTAAAATTTTAAGGGCCCCTAGCTATAATATCTCTACCACATAATTTTCCCTTACAAGTTAGTGTATTTTACTGCTTTATGCAGTTACATTTGGAGAAAACAACACAAAATAACTGTAAGACAAACCAAGTTTAGTCACCTCCGGTCATTAAAACAGCTATCAGTAATACCAATGCAACTGTGAAGAAGTTAATGAAAAAAATGATCTCTTCTGACTTAGTGAAAGTTTCATTCATGGTAGTAAGAGGTTTGGAGAGCAGGTACTGTTGAGAGTAAACACATTGTGATCCAAAATGGATCTACTGGTCTAACATAGTATTTGCTCCCCATGCCCTCACACATTTGCAATTCTTCTCTAATTCTGATGCTGCTGAGGTGAATCACTCCAAAAGATTTATATACGTATTCATCTCGTGTCCTGAATGTGCTCTGAAAACATACTCACTAGTGACACCTTCATAAAAAAAGCTTGGGACCAAACCAAGTTTAGGAGAGACTTTGTTTCTTATTTAATACAAAAACTCGGTGTTTTAGTGCCCACCTGTCCCTTAATGTCTCTCCTCTGCCCAAGCTAAAATAGTCCCTGAATACTAAGGGCAGGAGACAGACAAACAGAGGCACAAACACCCACACTAACAAATGTGAGAAATGACACTTAACAGGGCCATGGAAGAGAGGTTTAAGGCACTCCTGAAAGAATAGAGGCTTAACCACTCCTGAAATCAGCATTAATTTCTACAAAATTCAACAGTTTCAATCTGAGAGACTGAGAAATAATCCTCCGAGGCTGAGCACTTTCCCTGCTGTTTCTTATGACGAGACATAACTTCAAACCCTTACTCTAAATCAGACAAGGTAAATTGAAACTGGATCACCTTCATCCTATTAAATATCCCCACTGCTGAACTTTTGTGAAAACAAATCTATTCACTTGCTTGTATATCTCCAAAGCACTCTAATAGATAAGCATTTCCTTCAAAGTCAACAGCCACACACAAAAGTAATTGAGGTGCAGGAGACAGACCATTTGCTGAAATCTCTGTATTACTTCCAGTTTAGCTACTAGTTTACATTCATTCAACTTCCTGGTTTTTACAGACTTCATTCTGAGGCACTTAATTTTACTTTATCCTAGATACTAGTTTCTATGAGAATAACTAAAACATGCTCAAAGAAATATTTTGATAAGTATTTTATACCCTAAGATACATTATACGCAGGTTGTGCTAAAACACTGACAAGATTCTCAAAGGACAGATGGTTCCTTTTAGAAGTCTTCTGCTTTGTCCCTTTAGCAGTCACTAGGTACTCACTTTGTTTCTCTGATATTCTGCACAGGGAATCATTCATCTGTCTAAACCTGGATGTGTGTGAATGCCCTGGTCATCATCAGCACACTAGCTTCTCTAGAACACTGTAGCATGCTCACCCTGCATCATTTGGACTGTGACTCCTCTCCTCCAAAGCCAGCCATCTAACCTAGGTGAGATAAATTATGCTTTGAAAGTGCCCTCCTCTCTCCTACAAATGTAGATGAATGTAATTAATTCAAATGCATGTCTCTACAGAGCTATAGGAACAGTGTCCCAATCTGCTTAGGTTCATCTGATTAAATACTAGCTCACTAGATATTTTCCTTTCTGCTAAGCTGATACATTTTGAAAATTGGGTTACCAATAATTATTTTAAATATATAATAATATTGCATCATATGGTAGCTTTTGTTTGCTTTCCTTTTATCCCGCAAACACAAAACGTGTGAATTTTCCTTCAACCAACCTAATCTGAGTTCTTTGGTCAGTCTGTCTATATATGTCTTATATTCTATTACTTAGAAAGGGGGATAGAGCATGACTGGTTTTTTGCATATTTTTGGAACAAAACCTTTTTATGGCAAAAGTAAAAAAAATACCCAACATTAGCAGAATTAAGGAAAAAAAAATTACCACAAACCCAAAAAGATACATACAAAAAGATTTACCTGAGAAATCAAAGGGTAAATAAACATCAGAAACATGAATTATTCAACTGGAGTTAAAAGAAAGGTGGCAAATTGACATCTACAATCACACTACCAAAAATCACCCCAGTAGTTGCTAAACATCCTAGCACAAAAGACAGGAATGTCTATATAAATCTAAAAAAGACACTGCATAAAATGAAAAAGAAATCAGGAAAGGGATGTCTTAATTCAGCAAGCTTAGACTGTCTGGCACCACAGGTTCAAATGTTCTCACTGATTCCACCACTTCAAATATTTATCTCTCAAAGGGAAAAAATTAATGTCACGAATGCAATTGTGACTAAATCTTGCCGAATAGAATATCATAAATAATAAAATAGGAGTAATCAAAAATAATCTTGTTTTCTATTTTTTGCATGAACATTAACAATCCAGTGGCACCTTTAGTAACAATAATGGTTTGCTCTTTACTACTGCCTAGCATTTTTATCATTATACTGGCTCCTGTCCTCATTCCCAGATGTGTCTGCTTTTCAAAGGTGTCTTATTTCCACAAAGTGAAGTATTCTGGATGAAACTGCAATAGAAAGTAAAATATAGTCATTGTTACAAAACCCACCAGTCCGAACAAGATTTCCATATGAAATTATTATAAGAGAGATTATAAAAGTGAAAAAGAAAAGAAAGGAATCCTACATATGTGAGAAGAGAAAATCACAAGTAATATTATGTATGGGAGTGAATAGGTTAGCTTTTATCACAGGATGTTCTCCTTATCCAACATGTAGTCATAGTTGCATTCACGATATTTAATTTATTCCTTTTTATCACAGGATTAATTGGACAACCGTGCTAAAACAATAAGTTAATACAATAAATTTAACTTTTATTTTCCTTTCAGCCTCAAAAAAATCACAGGTCTACCCCTTTGAGCCTTTCCTTCACACATTAGCAGCTACGCTGTCTGGGACAAATATGTGGAAGGATCATAAAGAATCTGAACAATTGTGCGTGAGATTATTCAGAAAAAATAAATCCATGACTCAGAACAGGACATCAAAATGTACCAAGGGAGCTAAGTATGCAGCAATAGAGGGAGTCACTAAAGAAAGAAGATATACACACTGAAAATACTATACTGATATCCATTTTCAAAAGCACCGTCTCAGACAGGTCACCATCACGCTCTAGATGTCAGCAGACAAGCTGTGTAGGGAATTTAGAAGGACTGTAAAAGACAAAAGGTTTGTTAGAACATTTTTCCTTTCCATAACTGTATAGGGATCTAAATTTACCAGTTTGTTCTTTTGAATACAAAGTAGCTGTATTGCAAGCCACATAAATTCACATATTAGATACGTCTACTATGTCCCGGTAAATCCCACATTGAGGCTTTTGGCTGATACATAAGCATACCATTAGGGTACAGAAGTGTTTATTCTGTTTTCATTTTTCCTATGCTCTAAAAATTTATTGAGCCTGCCTGTCATATGTTTGCTGATTAGACTAAAGAAGCCGAAAATCAAGTTTTCATCTTCACATCATAGAAACAAAAGAAAATGCCATTTTTTTTCTGTGGTATGCCAGTCTGCTTCAGAAACATGCCAGCCCTTACAGAGCCTGGAAATTTATAGGTATAATGAGCCAGAGTTACATTCCAGAGACGAGTAATTTGTGTCAACTACTTAATATGTACCTCAATGAGTTGCTGGCTTCACTGATGCATTGTAGTGTGAAGACTTTCTTGGTGCGCATTTAGGATGACCACGTGACTCGCTTGAAGTTTTGCCAATTGCAAATAATGTAAAGTCATTCTAAATAAGTGCTAATAAAACCTTTATATCGCTTCACACTTGCTTGAATTCTGTAACACATAGCATGCTGAAGAAGTACTTTCTCAATGCTTCAGTGAGTTTTAGAAGAAATTGTTCAGATCCTCTGCACATACTGAGATCTACCTTAGGAAAGCCAGGGCTAGGAGAGGTGGTAAAATGGTGTTACTATATACATTTGTGCCTCTCTAGTCTTTGGGCTGCTGAGTGCAGCCCTGGTTTGTGCCAGCTGCTAATATTTGTGCCAAAACAAGCCAGGATCAGCTTCTATGCCAGTGGATGGGAAACTGCTGTCAAAGGAACTTTTATAGTATTCCTTTTGCATAGTGGGACCCCATAAACACCAAGGAGTTATCTTAGAGCCTGGATAAACATGGTGAAATCCTGTCTCCATTGGGACTTTTGCCACAGATGTCAGAGGAGGCACGACTTTTAACTTCTGTTTTTAAGACTGCTTTGCTTCAGAGGATGTTATGTCTGTCCAGAGACTGTGAAGGTCTAGAAGAAATGCCAGGTGGGAAAACCCCACTCTTTTTAGCATGCTGAAGGATCTTTTTTGCTTCAGAGAGCTGTGCCATTGCTGGAGCTTTTATTCACTGCCAGCAGCTAACACTGCTTATGTAAGTGGCAGGCACTGGCTGCAGTTCTATAGAGCAGGCTATTTGTTTGGTTTATTTTTAATGGAAAGTTGACACATAAGCTTCCAGCCTTGAGAAGAAGAGTGAAAGTAGTGTTTGGTGCCACTGGATTGTGGGAAATTCTGAATTTTGTATATTTTCTCATGCATTTAGGATAGCAGTCTGAAAAACAGTTTGTTAGCAAGTAAATACCTTTTAATAATTTTTCTTCTGCCTTACAGAACCGTAAGATATTAAGTATGTGGGAAAACTCAAAAAAGAATGTTTCAAAGCCCAGACATAAACCCTGCAACTTTGGTAAATATATTCAGCATGAATAATACTGTAAGACAATATAAAACTATGTGCCACATTTTGATCTCATTTAACTCACTATGAATCAGGAATATCTAAAAAATATTGTTGGAGTTCTTAATTTATACCAATTCAGCCAGGAAGAAAAAATAGGCAATATACTCTAAAATATGTTTTCATATCATTATGATAAGGTTAAGAAGAGAAAACTTCTTAAAATTCCTCTTAGTCAGATGATCAGTTTATCTTTAATAGGAATATTCTATACAGTGTAGGCATAGGAATAGTATTTTACGATTTCAAAGAAGAAAATCCAGTCATCAGCTATCATAAATATATAGGACATTACTGGCAATAGTGCCATGTTGTAAGAGTCCTTGGTTAAGACAGAAATTTAGACACTTTGTTGGGCCATACATGAGGATAAGTCACTTAACTTTTACATACAGGCAGCAAGAAAAGAACTGAAATTAATTAAAAAAAAATACTACAGCCATATTCACTTATTCAGCCTGGTAAAAGGAACCTTAAATCTATGGGTTTTTTGTTTTAGCAGGGAGAAAATGGGTTGATGAAGAATTATGGTTGTGAAAGAATATTCTAGAAGAATGGTCAAGATGAATATGTGAAATGGCAATTTATTTCTATTTTGTTATGACAAACATTAAGGTCACCCTTCTATTGATCCATAAAAAAAACTCATCTCATCTCGTGTCAGTAACATTGAATTATCTAAATAATATACTCATGTATCAGAAGTTTCAAGGGGCCATGTCATCTGAAAGCTTGATTTAGTTAATGAAATCACAAAGTGGGGAAAGTGTAGATGCACACATCAGTGTCATGTAACAGTGTAAGAAAAGAACAGCATTTCTGAGTCACAGCAAATGTCAGTCTGGTCCTATATCTTCAACCATTAGCTGAGGGATAAAGGAAGTGTGAGTATGTAGAAACACTTCACTGGCATATTCTTCCAGCTTCTCAGGAATTTCCCTAAGCCAGAAGACTACTTCATCAAAGAGTAATCATAGGGAAGGGATCTTTAAGATCATCGAGTCCAACCATCAACCTAGCACTGTCAAAAAAACATCACTAAACCATATCTCTAACCACTATGTCTACCCATCTTTAAAATATTACGAGGGATGTCAATTCCACCACTTCTCTGGGTAGCCTTTTCCAATGTTTGATAACTCTTTCTTTGAAAAAATTTTCCTAATATCCAATCTAAACCGCCCCTGGCACATCCCAAGGCCACTTTCTCATTTCCTATCACCTGTTACTTGTTAGAAGAGACCAGCCCTACCTTTCTACAACCTCCTTTCAAGCAGTTGTAGAGAGCAATAAGGACTCTCCTCAGCCTTCTGTTCTCCAGACCAAAAAAACCCAGTTCCATGGGCTGCTTCTCATAAGGTTTGTTCTCCAGACCCTTCACCATCTCTGTTGCCCTTCTCTGGATACCCCTCTCCATCATCTCAATGTCTTTCTTGTAATGATGGGCCCAAAACTGAACACAATATTCAAGGTGGGGCCTCTCTAGTGACAAATACGGGGGGACAATCCCTTCCCTATACTCCTGCTGGCCACACTATTCCTGATACAGGTCAGGATGTTGTTGGCCTTCTCGGCACACTGCTGGCTCATATTCAGCCAGATACTACAGAAACTTATTTCAGTTAACTTCCAGTTAAGTTTGTCATATTTCTTTTCAAATTATTTACAGAGTTAAAGAAACTCCACCACATTATTTAAAGATTTGATTAAACAGAGGACATCAGCACATCATGATCTGGTTGAACAATGTGGGCTTACTAACATAACAATGCTAAAACACAAATACAGGTGAAAGTATTATGGGTGTATATATAGCGGAGCCCATATGTCCTAGTTTATTTTAGGTTCAGTAAACTTGCAAAAGATGACGTACTTATCTGAACATTGATTTAATATCTGAACTTTGTCTTTAATTCCACTACCATTGCTTTCATTGAAGGTCCTTTTTATTTCCTTAAATTGATTAATAAAACTCCCACATTTTTACTCTAGAATTGGAAAGTCATGTAGTGTATGTTATTAATTGTGTTATCATTACTTTTACAGGGTTTGCCTAAGAGTTAGAAAAGGCCATTGTCTCATTGTGCTAGGCATTATGAAAACACATGTAGAGTCCCTTGGCATATAATCTTCACTACTGTAATGGAATATAGCTCAAATGACAGAAAAAAAGGCAGAAAATACTCATAAAAACCACAAGAGTTATGCCAAAGGTCTTCCTAGTCCAGATTCTGTCTCTGATAGTGATCAAAACTGGAGGTTCAGGAACAGCACAAGAACAGAGCAAGTACATATGACGTTTTCCCTTGAGCACCCTTCCAGCCTCCAAATCTTAATCCTTCAGTACCAAATCAGGGACTTGTGTTGCTGCATACTCTGATTACTGGACAATGAGAACAAAGAAAAGTTCCAAGTTCCCAGATTTTCAAAACTCCAAGCTAAAATTTAGCCTTTTGAACATTAATATTGATTCTCAAAACCACTTTCACATACTTTATCAAAGTATTTTGAAAAATACTGATTAAATGTAAAAACTTTGTGTTTTCCAAAAAGAAGCATGTTGCAGAGTCATTGCTGATATAGGAATTCTACATCACATGCTCTTATTCAGACTAAATTTCAGGTGTTGATTAATGGAATTAGTCAGGCTAAATGACTATTAAATGAGGTTTATCTGCATTATGCTAATTTTGAGACTTAGTGAGGCTACCTAATAATGCTAATGTCTCTCTAGCACCACTCTTGGGTAAGAATAGATTAACAGTTTTTAATATAAACTGGAGACTTTGTTTTATGGCAAATTAAATGGTGTTTCACATGAGATTAAATGTGTTTTTAATGTATTCAAGAGTTCCAGGCTTATCTACCCCATTTTTTATACAGATCTTTCTCACATATATCTTTAGGAAATTGCTTGTATTTAGCTAACATTTTTTAAAACATATGTAAAGGGCTTAACAATCTAAGTCACTGAGTTGCTTTTGAAAAAGTTATTATTCAGACTAAACAGTAATTTGCATGTTGAGTGGGATTTTAGATAAAAGTAGCGGGACCTTGCTTTAGCACAGAAAATGTATTATATTTTTGACAACTCTACATGAGCATGGGAAATCAGAAAAGCCACCACCCTCTGGCTGCAATGTTCAGACATATTTTCTAGGTTTTGTACTTTTTATCTGGACATGCTTAGAGAACTTCAAAGGGTTCTTTTGTACCTTGATATAGACTAACAAAGCGTAATATCTTTGACTATCAAAGTCTAGCAACACTATATTTCAGGTATTCTAGCAAGATGGCAAAATTGCAAGAGGAAAAAAAGTTACTGATAGAGTTTATGGATGCATCAGAGACTACACAGGTTTGTACTGCTTATTAGAAGTATTCTACATCATAACAAATTAATTTCCACATGTTCCTCAGTGTTCTCTACTGTTCCTAAAGATACAAGATAACACTGTTCATAACTAGCAATTAGAACAGATGTGGCATACCAGTCCGGAAATCACAGGTTCCTGATTATGAGCACTTCTGTAACATGTCTCTTTTACTCCTGAATTGTAGTAATGATTAGGTTGTAAACCTTGGAATATAGCTCAACTGAACATTGGGATCAAATGAAAAATGCAAGGATGTTAGAAATTGAATTGGTCATAATACATACTGCAAAAGAAAAAAACATATATAAATAATGCTTCTTTCTTTCCCTATATACCCATTTCTCTTCTATTGCTGCTGGCAGCCGGAGTACATACTCCCTTGCTCCCTTCAGAAACTCCAACTGGTCTGCTCTGTACCTCAAAATCAAGATAAATGCATTGAAAGTATCTCAGTATTAAATTCAGCTATCAAAGCAGCCATTCCATTCAGGAATGCAGAGACTATAGACAGACAAAATCTAGAAATTTTATCTGTGAGTTTAAAATATTATCTTTGCCCTCTAGAATGCAGTTTCAAAGCTACTGTTCACCTGTGTATATGCATGTGTAAGTATATGTCTAAGTGCATGTGTGCTTGTTCACAGTCCAATGTATGAGAACACATTGACACAGCAAATGCAAAGAGGGTTCTAAGTAAGGTAACTCCCCTGAGAAATAAATATATACCACATAAATACAATACCACATAGCTCAGTTCTGTCTCAACAGATCTCTTCATAAATCTGCAGAAAGCAGAAAAGCACTCTCATGAGGCAACATCAGCAGGGAGTAAGGGTTGTTGTGGTGGTGTCACATCTTAAAGACACGGACAAAGCAAGCTGTGCTAGACATGAACTTCTGAGTAAGCTTCAGGTAATCAGTGCCACTTCCACAGGCTCATTCTCCAGCCTTTTCCATATTTTGGAACAGGTCATTGCTGGTCTGATTTCCAGCCTTCCATGGATGAATGCATGAATTGCTTATGCAAACTTGTATAAACTGTGGTTCAAATTTCATTGAAACTTATGTCTGCCAAAAATAACATTTTAGTGGTGTTAAAGCTTCTGATTAACTACATATTACAATTATAACTTTTATGCATCACAGAAGTATATTATCTCAGAGAAAGACTAGGTTTTCTGCTTTAATCAGTACTAAATCAATGTTACAAATACAATCAGAATTATTTATTGCTTTGCAGTAAAAAGTTGCTTCTTTGATCTTTTAAAAGTTAGCCAAGGTATCTGGATTTGCTTTGTAAAATTGAAAGTCATAAAATTTCTAAAATATTAGGAACTAAATTTCAAATGTTTTTTGGAAGAAGACACAAGGTTCCTGTAGAAGAAATGCAAAGCGTTCCTTATGAATCTCAGGTAACTGGGTTGTAGGTTAGTGTCAAAGAGCAGCTTCAGAGCAACTTCAAAACTACTCTAAGTTTCACAATTCTATAGTCTTCTAATCTCTTGCTTTATCATCCTTCACCCTATTTCTGTGTCTTGGAAGTTCCAAGACAGCTAGTTCATTCAGCATTATTTCCTAAGACACAAAACAAGATTTAGTCCAAATTTGTCAAAGAAGAAATTTTTAAGACAATTTTCCCCATGCAGACATCCAGAATTATGAAAAATATACTCTAACTTTTCACTAATGACAGTTATGAAAAATACAGTGGTTTTTCTACCATGGTTTGCTCTGCTGTCAAAAATTGTCCTATTACACTCAATACATAGGCACGTGTGTTTCCTAAACATCTTTGGAACCCACAGCCTGATTTCAACTGAAATGAAACAAAAGCACATTGATCTCAAATATTATTATGTTTCCATATATTCTGCAGAAAAATAGATGGTCAAACTGAGGATTGAGACCATATAAGTTTCTGGCTGAGGAACAGGTTGCAGAAGGAGCTCATATTTTTTATGATACATAAGAATCTGCACACCAGCACTTAAAAATACTCAGTTGTAGGAAAAGCCTCAGGACTTTTGCACCTTAACCATCAAGGCCAACCAACCACAAGGCACCAGTCCATAGGAAACATGGTTTCATTCATGCTGCAGCTCTACATGCTACTTGTTAGTTATATTACCTTTTCATTAGTCAGACATGGATTTATAGCTGGGGGTGGTGGCCTGGTGTGGTGTGTAAGAAATCCCCACCTCCCTTACTAACACAATAAAGTGCAGTGCATTTTGTCTGGGATTTCTGATGTCTGAACTCCAGCCAAAGTGCCTGATGTCTGGCAGTTGTGGCCAGTATTTGCACAATTAAGTCTCAGGGTCCATCCATACAAAGTCTCATGCTATGGGTTTACTGTAGAATTTTTGTGCGATTCTCTTGTACAGCATCATACCCGTCTTTATCTACCAGTTAATATCAGTGAGGGTGGAATTATTTTAAGCAAAAATTCAAGTAATGAAAACAATCACTCATTTCTAATGTTCTCCATACTGATTAAGCAGATAAGAGAGAACATCGTTCTCCACCAGTTCAATGACTATTTGGAATGGATGCAAAAAAGGGCTATTTGAAGATTTGCTCATTGGGAGATGATTTTATAAACAGGAGAGACAACTCATGTACATTTATTTAGTTATATATAGCATGATTTAAGTAGTAGAAATCAAGATATGTTATATAGGGAATAGGGAGGTTATGAAGCAAGCTGATAGCTGAGGAAAGGCAAATTTTCTAGTCATCTTATAAAACATTTCCATTTTGTGTCATTTATACAACTGATTCTGAGGGACTGAAACAAGTGTGTTATATACAGTGTTACGACCACTTTGATCCTTACAGTTAGCTGCAGCTGCTCCCATGACTCCAGATACGGTCGAGTCTTTCCATTTTGGAAACCAAGAACTTCCAAGACTAGGTTAAAAAAACAATACTTTTGTCTTTTTTAAGGATTAAAACTCAGAAAAATTCTACCAAATAGGTGATCTACACTGGCAGCCTCTAACAGTGAGCTCTCAGCTGGTCATATCAGGCTGTGCGAAGGATGGCACTAAGGTAATTGGAATTTCATCCAACCAGCATGGGTGTCTCTGCTCAGTATTTCCCTGCCCTTCTCAGGCTAGCACAACAAAAGTCACCTCAGACCTGCCTGTATCTGCCAGTGCAGGCATGCCCTCCTTCATATATTTGCAATGTGATTTTAGGCAGGGTACAATCAGTAGAAAATGGGCAGGACTGGAAAAAGGTTAGAACTTGTCTGGAATTTTTGGTGAAACATCAAGAAATTCTGATTCTTCAAAACACAGCCCTTTTGTGGAAGCATGCTAATTTTGAAATGGAAAATTCTCAGAAGTATAGTTCAGACTGAGACCTAAGTGTACGGCCGAAAGCAACGACCTAAAAACCTAGATAATCATGGAACCAATTAGCGACAATGTTTATCTGGCATTTAGGCAGCCAGTATCAGAAATCTTTGGTTTTTAATCAGACCTAGCAGAAATATGAGATCCAGACTCCCATATTCCAAACAATAGTCTCATCTCCAGCTGAGATAAGGAAAAGTAAACGTAGTATCTATGGACCTTTGCAACACTTTAGAAGGACATCATGATATTGTGTGTAAAAACCCTGCTTAAAGTAAGTAGGGTCTGGCAAGTTAATTTGCCACTATCTGAATTCACACATCAACTTTACTACACAGAGATGCATGAAGCTTTAGCAGTTTTTAAAACGACTGCAGCTCTAACCTCTAATGTGAGAAGCTGTTCAAGAACTGTTCAAGCAGTTCCTTCTTCTCTCAGATTACGTATTCATATCTCTTTCACTTGGAATAAAATGTTGGGCAGCCAGAATTATTTTCTATGGACATAGCCACAGAAAATACACATTTATCCTATTAACATCAGCATTTTATTCTTCAGAGTAATATTTTATTAAAAAAAAAAAAGGCAACAAAAATTGTTGCTTGTCAGGTGTATGGAAAAAATTGCTTAGAATTTAATCTTGTTTTCCAATTTCTAATTAGAACTTTTAGTAACAGTTTCCTATCTAATTTGCAACATTCCCCTGTTAATTATGCTATTGATGTTTCAGTGAGGGTATCAATATTTAATAGATACCAATGAACAGATCAACTGAAAACAGATGTCATAGCCATAGATCCAAATAGCTTCTAATTGTTCCTTAGGCCAGCTTTGTATGACTGTAAAGCCCAGATTTCTATTATGACCTACTTAGTTCCTCTGTTGCTGACAGACTGTGGTATTCCTAGGAACCCATAGTACTTAGGAAAGACAGACAACTGTGCAATATTTAAACAACAGATAAGAAGCATGATTAAAATGGAACATTAATAAACAGTATTTTTAAACTTACTAAATTAAGAAACGCACTCCTTATACCCTTTTTTTTCCTTATCAGTCCTGACGTTCTTGTTCATATGTCTTTGTGTTTAATATTTTCATCCTGAAGTATTTTTAGATTGTCTTTTCCAGTGCCTTTACTTCTTTAAAATAGCCTAGTGTTAATTTCGTATTAAGAAGTAGAAGTAGAATAAAGGGTGGTGTTCAACAGAGCAAAAGTTCTTATAATAATAGGTCATATTATTGTCGGTAAAATTCTTGTCCAAATGACCATAACGAGCCATGCATATCTATTGCCAAGGCTCACATTTCTGAGCACTACTTGTTTTACAATATTATATCATAGCCTTACATCTTTGAATCCTTTCTCAGTGGCCTACCTCTTCTTCCAAAGGCCATAAACTCTACTTTTCCCCTGAGTGGTAACTGTATCTTCCTGTTCAGCCGGGCTGGTCTTTTCCCCCAGTGGCCCAATTTTCAGCACCTGGGGACAGCCTGTTCCTGTGCCTTTAAGACCTCCTTCTTGAAAAACATCCAGCCTTCCTGGACCTTTGCCCTTCAGGACTGCCTCTCAAGGGACTCTGTCAAGCAGACCCCTGAAAAGACTAAAGTCTGTCCCCCAGAAGTCCATGGTGGCAGTTCTGCTGACCCTTACTTCTTGCTTCTCTCATAATCGAAAACTCTATCATTTCATGGTCACTAATGCCCAAGACAGCTTTTTACCATCACATCCCACAAGTCCTTCTCTATTTACAAGCAGAAGATCCAGCAGCGATCCTCTCCTAGTTGGCTCCCTCACCAGCTGTGTCAGGAAGTTATCCCCAACACAATCCAGGAACCTCCTAGACTGTTCCCTCTCAGCTGTATTGTGTTCCCATCTGGTTGAAGTCTCCCACTAGGACAAGGCATAACGATTTTGAGATTTCTCCCAGTTGCTTGTAGAATACTTCATCTACCTCTACATCCTGATTGGGCACCTTATAACAGACTCCTATCATGATATCAGCCTTGCTGGACCTCCCCCTTATTCTTATCCATAAAGACTCAACCCAATGGTCCCCATCATTAAGTTCTTGACATTCATAAACTCCCTAGCATACAGAGCCACCACACTTCCTCTCCTTCTTTGCCTGTTCTTTCTGAAGAGTTTGTAGCCATCTAATTAGGCACTCCATTTGTTTCCATGATGGGATGCATCATAGTTTTCCTGCTGCACAATGGCTTCCAGCTCCTCCTGTTTGTTGCCTGTGTGGCATGAATTAGTGTAGAAACACTTCAGCTCAGCTATAGAGGAAGTCTTCCTTCTCTAGAGGATGATTCTTACTGTTGAGAAATTAAGACTTTTTCACATATTTGTGATATTGTCCTATTTTATACTCTTTTAATTTCTGCTGTACTGTACTCTTCCACTAAAACCCAGTGCAACTGAGATTCACCCTTAAAATTCTTTATAAAAGTAATTTTACACTTTGGTAATTTTGTACATGTTCTGTAAAACTGCATGCAATCTTAAAAAAGATTCATTATATAAACTATTGTTTTAACAGTTTCTTTGCTCTCAGAGGACACTGAAAATAGATCGCTTTATTTTCCTTTCATAGACAGATAAACTGATAGTAACTTACAGAGGCCAATTTGAAAATTTCTGATAAAATACTGTATTTTGTAGTGCAGTAGTGTGCTGCTAATAATTTTTAGTTCATTGAAAGCAAATGGGAAAAAAAGAAGGCAGTCTTTCCCTAAAGCTGGTGCCAAAAAAACTCTGGCCAATTTCATGAACTACAGTGTATATTGATTCTACTGCTTCAACTTCAGCTGAACTCTTTGCAAGCCCTTTGTCATGTGGTTAATGACAGAAAAAGGACCGGATACTATGTATCAAGGACCTCTAAAAACAAATAAATAAACCTAGCTGAAGTCCACTCGAAAATGTGGGAAATCTAAATGCAACTTCTTTAGATGTCTTTTACATGCAAAATCATAGTTATGTTTAAGAATGTTTTCAGAATATGAATAAAATAGACATAGACACACATACAGGCAACTAAATAGTAAAAGACACAGTAACACTTTCTGAGATCTGTGTCAGTGGAGCTCTAGCTCAAGATGTCAGAATATCCCACAGACAGGTGTAGCATGAAGATAGTGATTCATTTATCCACTAACATACACCTGAAAATTGGACCAGCACACAACAGGACTTTTAGTTCCTCTTTTCAGATCTGCAGCTACTCCCAAACAGATTCTTGATAAATCCCAGCTATCGGCATCACTCTCTTGCTATGCTATCACACTAACTTTATTCCAGAGAGAGGTAGGGCGGCAAGGCCCACAGAAACATTTATGGCTCTTTTTAATATCTTCCAGCTGTAGACAGCTCACAGT
This sequence comes from Nycticryphes semicollaris, assembly GCA_013400055.1. Taxonomy (NCBI): domain Eukaryota; kingdom Metazoa; phylum Chordata; class Aves; order Charadriiformes; family Rostratulidae; genus Nycticryphes; species Nycticryphes semicollaris. Next base: position 64,535 of record VXBJ01001940.1, on the reverse strand, counting down.
ATTATCTCAAGCCATGTTTGGTGTCTTCAAATGGCTCCTCAGCTGGAGAGCACAAAGGAACCTGTGAAGGTTGAACAGAACCCCAAACTGACACTGAATACCACCTTTTAATCTGTCCTTTCCCTTTACTTGCTGGCAAAAGGAGATATTCTCCCACCCCCCAAAGTCAGGCTGAAAATACTCATGGGGCTTCTCAGTGTTTCTTGAGGAACTGTGAGTAGGTAGCCTATGCAAGTGAAAATTATTTCTACAATTTTCCCTCTCCACTAACACAGGGAGTGATTTTTTCTCTGGAACTTTTGACAGAACAGCTTACATGGATATGTGAAAATGGAGTAAGCAATAATACCACAGATTGCCCAACAAATTCCATTTGAGCTTTACCTTAATACATTTAAAATTAATATCAGTTACTCATAATTAAATTTAATCAATCATTACGTCTAATCAAACACATATGTAACAAAGCAGAACAAGATGGAGATAATTGGCAACAAGGGTAATTGGCACCATAAATATACCCCTTAGAGAACAGAAATGAAAATGTAGGCTGTTCACTACCTGTGACTACCAATAAAACTACATACTGATGAGTAACATTACTGTCCCATATTTTTGTCTTTGAAACTACTATATTCAATGAATCCAAGAAAATACATGTTTTCTGTCTTTTTGTTGGTTTTTTTTGGATTTTCTTGTTGTTCCTCAGAAAAGAAACAGGCACAGTGTCACTTCCGTCTATCTTCTGTCAAAGTCAGATTACAGCTAATGGTATTTTTTCCACTGTATTGTGAAGTTACTTTAGTGACAGGGCTCCTTCCAGCAAAAATGATCATACTTTATGAATAGGCCACCATTTTATCGCATCTTTCTATATTTCAGCTGAATCTTATTTTATTCCCTTTCGCATCACCATAAATATGTTGCACCATATTCTGTACAAGTACTGTTCATGCAAGCCACATTTATTTAGTACTACTTTTTTGCTTCTTTCCTAAGTCACCTCCTAGATTTCCTATACAGGTCTTATGTGTTTGCATGTAAACACATACTACAGTATAAATATATATGTATTGGGGGAGTGGAGAGGGGGGAGAAAAAGAGAGAAAAAAATATGCATAAGAGATCTGTTCTATGCTGATGTTTTTTTTTCTAGGCAAGTGCCCAGAAAGAAGGACATTTCCAGCACTGGAAATTTCTTAAATTTATTTCAAGAAATAGGAGAATCTTTTCAATAACAGGTGGCAAAGAGTAAGCTTAACAATAACATTTTAAAGGTAATTATATATAGTTCATTAAGGTTCACAATGAAAAGTCCAGGGCATTATATTAATTCTTGGTCAAGGTTAGTCAGATGAACTTCCCTGTTACCTTCACTTTCCAGTGGTGGACTGCTCTCCAATCCCAGCCCTCCAAGCTCAGGTGTTAGCTGCTCACACCTCTTAACCTCACAGCTCCCTGTGAGCTGGTCTTACTCAACTCTTCTTGATATCTTCAGTTACGAGGTATCTCCACATGCAATCTTTAACAGCTAAATAGATACAAGGCTATATAGATACAGCTAAATAGATACAAGGCTAAATAGATACAGGGCCACAAGGCAAGATGATGTATTCACGCTTTAGCTGCTAAATATACATGCCTGCTGCAAATGCCAACTTTGGAGTGGTGGAAGAGCACAGGGACATAAAATCATAGAATAGTTTCAGTTGAAAGGAACCTTTAAATGTCATCTGTCCAACACTCCTGCAATGAGCACCTTCAACTAGATCTGGTTGCTCAGAGCCCTGTCCAACCTGACCTTGAATGTTTCCAGGGATGGAGCATCTACCACCTCTTTAGGCAACCTGTTCCAGTGTTTCACCAACCTCAGAGTAAAATGTTTCTTCCTTATATCTAGTCTAAATCTTCCCTCTTTTTGTTTAAAGCAAATACCCCTTATCCTATCACAACAGGCCCTATTGAGAATTTTGGCCCCATCTTTCTTATAAGCCCCCTTTAAGTACTGAAAGGCCCCAGTATAGGAAAAGGAATATATATATATATACACACATATAGAGGATATACAGTATATGAAAAAATCTGGAAAATAGAATATGAAATAATTACTTCAGGGTGGTATAAGATACTTGCATATGCACAACAGCTATCCAAAACCTGGCTCCAGCTCCTGCAGCAACTAGGACTGTAGCATATTCCAATTCCCTCTGCCTGCCTCCCTCCCTCCACGCCCTAGTCCACATCTCTCCTCCACTTCCCCAGCTATCCAGTCTGTTTTCAAGATGTTTTAAATAGTAATTTATTCCAATGGCTAGTCACTGCTTCAAATGCATATCTTATTCCCTATTTGTTTTGTGGCAGTTTCTCATTATCACTTTTCCATTGTGCCTTTCTAAATTAGTGTCCTTTGTTAGCCTTTTTTCTTCTTTTCTTACATAACAAATTATATCGCCTTAATTTTGTTTTTTTACTCAAAAGATCGAGAGGTGAAAACAAAGAGGGGGAAGATGGCCATGAGAAGCTCACATCAGGTTTAAACAGTTCAGAGGAAATACAGGCGGCTCACAGTTTACCTACTCAACACTGCATTGCGTGCCTGTGTGAAAGAAAAAACCCCAAAACTTTCATATAAACAGCTGAAGAGAGCCCTATTCCTACAGCATGGAGCACTCATAATTTTATCTGGCCATCTGTGTGGTTAAGTGAAGGCTGTTGGGATGAAAATACTCCTGAATATGTGCTGCAGCATATTGAGCTGGGGTATGCATTTTGTTGCTCTGTAATAGCTGATCATGCTGCTGCTTCTGACAAGCACCAACACTTCTGGGCTTACACCGACAGCAGAAGGGAGAAGGTAAGACAGCTAGGGAAAACCTCTGCAGTAGTGACCATGTCCTTGGATGAGTCTGTAAATGCAATGAGGGACAGGTACCTATGCCCTCACTGGCACCAGTACTGATCTCTGGGAAGCACCACTTGTTACAAACCTGCAACTAGATTGTGCCACTAATCACGACTCTCCGAGCTCTGTCCTTCAGCCAGTTTTCAATCCACTTCACTGTCCAAAAAAATCAAACCAAGCAATTATGTTTTCATTATAGTATGGCCTTTCATTGACCACACAGATTCTGCAAAACTAGTAGCTCAAACATTTGTGTGACTCTAAAATATAAATAAAAAAATAATGATTTTCTATTTTCCTTTTATAATTTGACAGCTGAGATGAGAGGCTATAAACAAGCCCCTCACAGTACCTCTGCATTATTCCAGGAATTTAGGACTTGCTTCTTTTCCAATACTCTATTTAGAGATCCCAGTCCATACTCTTGGGAGGAGCTTTATTGACCCAATGCTCTGCTTCTTTTTAGAATAGCAAAGTGCAATTAGAACTGACACAGTGTACTCATAGCTCAGACTTTCTCACCTATAAGTCCTCCCTCCTGGTGTACATTTCGAATTCTGGTTCTCTTGGTAAGTAAAAGAACTGGGATTTACAATTAATATAAAGAATTAACTAACTATGACATTTGTGAGATAGAATAAATAGTCCCTCATTCTCCTCAGAAAAAGGACTTTCTTTTCTATAGAAACATAAAAATACGTATCATAAGGAAATTGCCTTTGTTCATAATTTATTCAAATCTATTTCAAGTGGGTTTTTTTTAACTAGATTTTTTTTTCTGGAGGAAAATATACTATTTCATATAGCTAGTTAGATCTTTTCTTGCAAAGATGATGCAAAATGTGGCAGATTTTACTTGCTACATGTTTATTTCTTCACAAAATATTTTTAATATTTTACACACACAAGTTTCATAATAGGCATTTTCTTAACATTCAGAGACTTTAAAGGATCACTAATTTATTCCCACTTTAACATGCATTTTACTTTTTTTTTTTCCTGATACTTCTTAATGTGTGGAATACGACTGCTGCTAAAAGAGAACTGCTGTTTATTCTTCCAGAGCGGCACAAGCTGCTTTTCTCATTCTTACTGTGAACTGCTTTGAACATCATTTCCATTGAGTATGCCAACTTTTCATATTTTGTGAGCCAAGGCCTCCTAACTTCATAGCCAGCTTCCATCACCACACAAGTTCAATTTCTATTTTATACCTTAAGGACTACAGTGATGAAATCTGACTCAGTTACCTTAGGGCTAAAAAGACTGAAGTTTTGATCAATGATCACTGTCAGCTTTAGCACACATTTTCTTTAATCCTGCTTAGCATACAGGAGCCATTAGGATTGCTTTTGCTGTAGTTAATTTGAGGGTTTGGACTGGAAACAATCTTTAATTTAATCATAAAAATTTGTTCATGTCAACCACATTTTTGGATCTGGTAAAGTTTCATTAAATATGTTGTGTGTTCAGCCATGTTTTGAGACTTATGTGACACTGCCTCACATTCATAGAGAAATTATTTATGACTGTTGATTTTCTGTCAAGGTCTTCAAACAACAGGCCTTTGAATATACGAAATGCAAGACATTTTTTTAAGCAAAAATAAGCTAAATGACAATACTGTGGGAAATAACTAGATGTGGAAATAAACAGTGGAAAATGGAAAAATCATCTCTAATTGATCCTGCATTCCCAATTTATCCCTGCATTCCCCATGCTTTTGAACACATGAGAATATATACAAGGAGACACCTAATAACTGATCTGTCTTTGTGGTTAGTGAAGCAGAAGACAACCAGAATATCTTACTTGGAAATTACTTTGTACTAATACTTTTTTCAACAGAGCTGGTTCACTCTCATCCTGATTTATAGATCATCCTGAGATATTGTAAATGACTACTTTTTACCAGCTTTTGACAAATCATTAAGAGGTTTAGCAATGTAAAATAAAATCTTTTGAGGACCTGAGTAAGATTACCCAACTAAATCCTGCAACAGAGATATTATTTGACTTAAAATGGGAGACGAGTTTACACCACTGAGATCTAAATTTATCAATCTTAACATTCATATTCAGCAGGTTGTGAGATTTAGTTACTTATTAAACAAGAATACTGGTACAGTGCTGATTAACTCATAGTATGTATTAACTTATTGAGGTTTTAGCCATGTTTGCGAGGACCATGCTATTACTCACTTTAAAATATCTTTGTTCCCTTAAAGGGACAACGCCCACCCTTTTATTAACTTACCAACTTCTGTACATAATTATTCTAGGCAGAGTTTACCTTTATTAAGGGAGCCCGTGCGAAATCTCCATTCTGCAAGACTGCACAGGGCTGGCAGCTGATTGAGCTGGCAGACACTCAAGCCAGGTGTGTATCTCATGGTTAGAGTGTGCACAGCAGCTTTAGTTCTGCCATAGTAGAAGGCCATGTTGAAGAAAGGTTCAAAAAAAAAAAAAATGGAAAAAAGATAAAATAAAAAAGGCAGGCATAAAATGGGTGTGCTGTTTTCCATGCCCCATGAAACCAGCATGAAAGAACAACACATTCTTCTAAAAGAGACACTCACTTTTGGATGGTAAAGTAGCCTGTGACATGACTATCTTCTCCCTCCAGTGATTTCTACGGCATCACACCTTTTAAAATAGTTCATCTCTTGTGTTTTCATCAAGTTGCTTAAGCTCTATCACACATATTGCTTTCTTCCACATATCATTTAAGTATGACTTTACTGAAGCAACATCATAGCACAAGCCACAGTACAAATCTGCATGCAATTGATTAGTTTTGAGTGGAGGTTGATTTTATATAAATAATGTTACTTAAGTGGGTGTCAATTTGTAGACTACTGTCATACTTGGATGCCTACAATCCTACTGATATTTTTAAGTTTCTTAGCAGATAAAACATGTGAAGAACTTTAATTTTCAAAAACCCAGTGTGTACTTCTTCTCATCTTATGTTTTATACTTTCTTTCTTATTTGTTTTTTTAATTACATCTGGTTTAGAAGTACTTAGATTGCAATGTTACAGAACTTGCATAAATAACAAATGTGGAGCCAGACATTCACATTATTATCTGAGATTTACGGAATCTGAAAACTTTTTCCCACATCTATCTTTGTAAGCATGTACATAGTTCCTTAATATCAATCCTTAGGCTATACAAGCATGTACACATAGTTAATATTATTTTTACTCCATAATTTCTATCTGTTCATTAATCTAGAAACAGTAGAGGTCACCTGATTAGTAGGAGCTTCAGAATTCTACAGTTGGAAAAGCTTCATTGTCCAAAAGAAATATATTCCACATTCTCTGGTTCTCTTCTTTCTGGAACCCAATCTTTTTATTCTGTTTCATCATAAGAACAGGTGTGAGGGAATACAAGACAGTCACATTACATTTCTATGCTTCCTTAGACTAGCACATGCTTCATTATTAAAATACAGTTGTACTCCACATCAAATTCTGTTCATTTTTAAGTATGACATATTTAAGAAAGGTTTAGGAGCTTATGGAGTTCAAGGTAGCTTTCACATAGAGTAAAATTCTAAAATGTTATCACTGCCAGGAAGAACGTATTCATTTTGCATTATGCATAACCTTCTTTTGCTTTTTTACTTATAACCACATCATTTAAACTGCCTCCCCACAGAATCTTTTTCTCATACTTAACCTGCACCCATGGTGACACTATTGCACTCCCTTTACATTGGTGACAAACAAGTTTGATCTCAATGAAGCACAAGTTTCTACAAGAGTATTAAACAATACACAAAATCTCTGGTCCAGAAATTGCTTCCAAGTTAAAGACAGAAAAGAAAAAAAGGGATATTGAAAATAAATTACCTTTTACCCAATTATTTGATTAAACTGAAATAATATTAAAAATATACTTCAAAATTAGCATGAATGAGAAGTCAATATTAGAGGAAGGAGTATTCCAAATAGTATTTAATTACATGTTTAGGCAAATAGACTCTAATAACTATTAAACTATTAGTTACAATAAAAGCAATCTTGTAACAGCAAAATGAGCTTATTGCTCATACGGCTAATTTATAAGTGTATATGCGCATGAACAGTTGTATATTTATTGGCTTATTTTTTGTGTGTGTGTCCTCTCAGGACTGAGATATTAGTTTCTAGTATCAATTGACTAATTTTCTCTTAGCTTAAGCACTCTATGAAACTCGTTCACAAGCAAGGATGTTCCAAAAGCAGTCAAGAACCAAGAAATACTGTATTCTTCCCAGGACTATACTGCATGTGAATTCACAGATGGTTGTTTTATAGGATATGACAGTTCATTTGGTAACTAGGAAATTCCATAGATGTGAATGAAAGTAGTGCTGAAACTTCCGCACCTTCTCTCTGTGACTGTACAGATTAACTTCAAACTGTTGACTCTCATCTATAATCTTTTAAGTGGCCAAGGCCCACATACTTGAGCAAAGATACCCAGGCTATGTAACTATAGTAACAGAAAAGAGGGGAACCGAGCTCCTGCCCCCATGGACTCAGAAAGCCCAGTGTTTTTCCCCTCAGTTTGCAAGAAAATAAAAAATAAAGCCTAAGATTTATTTCCCTAAACTTTTGAAGAAGAACAGCATAAACCCAGCCTGTTTTTACCAACAGGGAAAATTTGCTGGTTTGGTTTATGTCCTGATCAGCTACTTTCAGGCTGGTGAGTGAGAGAAGAGAGTTGCCCAGCTGTATCATAACAGTTCCAACAATACATCACTTACATGCCCAAACTAAACTTCCACAAATACACCCCAAAGATAACATACACCTGCACCTCTGGTCAGTTATTTTTTGTAGTACTCAAATCCTTCAAACCACAATGCAGAAAGGAGGGTTTCTTTATTTTCAGGTTCTACAGTCTTCCGTATCATACACCTATAAGAACTGACTGATTCTTCACAATTTCCTGACTTGCTCATGTTCTTCTTCTAAAAAACCCCCACTTCATAAATCACAATCTCTCCAAAGCCACTCCTTAGCAACATTTTCCTATATACATAGGTAGTTTACCTCAGATTGTTATAGAAAATAAGTTCTATCAAATATGATTGTCTTTTTTTCACCTGTTAGGTGATAGAAGAAAAAATCTGAGAAGGAAATTAAACTAGTGCCAAAAGAAGAATGGGTTTCATATATTTAAATAAATCCCTTAGTAGTTTTTTTCTTGTTCTAAAATTACTTTGGGATCACAACTGCACACTTCACCACTCAGATGTTCAGTCCCTAAACATAACAACAAAAATTCATTAAAACAAATACTCTGTTAAAGTACTGATTGCCTACAGCCATAGGTTAATGAGTATCTTTCTAACGGGTGAGTCCTGCATATAAATGAGGAATGTGGATCTCAAAAGGTTACTATTCTCATCTAGTTGAATAATGGGCATGTTAACCGAACATTGTGAGATACTATAACGAACCAAAAAATTTTTTCTTTCTCTAAGAGTACAACTCTAAATAAGAAATACCATTTTATTAGCAAAAACCCAAAGATCATGGCCACAAAATTAGTCCTCTTTCAGGAAACATTATTAGCCAGCTGAATTGCTGTAGATTGAAGCTCCATCTTTAACACAGGCATACAATTTTCATTTTCTGCAGCAGTTGCTAGGATCCACTTCTGTTTCCTAGCAACAAAATTTTAACCTACTTTTCGAGTGCAGCTTGTACAATGAACAAAAAGTCTTCTTAGAAGCAAACCTTTAGCTCTTCTATCAATACAAGCACATGCATGTAATAGTAAATTGAATACCTTTCTAAAGGAGTTATTGAAAATTCATTATTTTTCCAGAAATTAAGTGCAACAAATATAAAACTATTAATGAAGTATCCCTGAAGAACTGCAAATTTTTAATGTCTAGTGTCCTTGTAATTCTGGATTTACTATAATCTCTTTAAATGAATATACTTTGTTCCTAATGGAAACATATATTGTTTCAGGGGGAAGTTTACTGGATAATTTGAGAAAAGGACCCAGTGAAATCATGACTTCTTAAAATAGAGAGTACTCCTAGTAAAGTCTTGTGAGGAAACAGCAACTGAACAAAAAGCCCTCTTTAAAACTTTGTAAGAAATGACATGTGTGAAGGGAAAAAACTATACTCCCCATTTTCAGTACCATTCTGATAACCATTGTTTAGATATCATGGTAAAATTAAAATCTCTTGGGTTTGTTTTTTTTTTTTTTCAGAAGCAGAGCACTTCAATCCTGTAGCTAATTAAGCAAGAGTTACAAAACACTAGAAGGATGATGTTATTTGCATGTTCATGGTTTTTCATATTCACTTCTCATCAAACGCCCTAAGTGATCCAATATCACAACCAAATCACATCCCACAGCACAATAGGAGCATCACAGGGTTCTTTTGATATCAGTCTGCAATGAGAAAACCCTAGTACCTTCCTTCTGAGAGTCTATTAACAAACCATAATAAATGCTGAAGTATTACTCCAGACGCCAACATAGCTATTTCAACGTACTTACTTTCAGATGTACCACTGATTAAGCAATGGTACTTCGGCTGAGGTTTAAAGCATATGCATTTGCTTCAGCAGAAAGAACTGTGGCATATGCAATTCAGTGAAGTTCTTTTAGGCAAAGATATACCCAGTTATGGTCATTTCATAAAGGTTAATATAGTAAATTTTTCTGAGAAATTCTACAAGGAAGTATTAACACCAGTGTAACTGCATACATAAAAAAAATGAAGTTTGAGAAATATTTCGTGTAGCTCTCAGACTGTATTAGGTTAATCACTTGTATTTTGTAAATGATCACAGTCCCACAAGGAATTATGTGAGAAGCCACTGCCTTTTCAATACTGATTTTTATGTTATGAAACACAGAAAGAAAACAATAAACAGCAAGGAGACAGGAATATCAAAACATGGGAAACTTCAAAAGAATAGAAATACCTAATGGCCTTCTAAAGCAACCACGTGAAGATGAAATGAAATGTTTTTGTAAAACACACCAAGCCTTGTCACAGAATCCAGCATCTTTTATCCTTAATGTTGTCCACAGGAAAAGACTAAAATATCTGAGACCTGCATTAAGAATGAAACCACATCATTGCTTTCACAGTCGTGTTACTGAGCACTTGAGGAATCATGAAAAGAGGTTGACTTTCAAAAATCCCTTATAGGTAGAAAAGTATGGGGAAAGTTCCTTCTCGGAAGAGAAAGGACGGCATTGATTTTTCCTTAACCTGATGTTAAACACAAGAACATTTACAGTTCTTATGTGTAGAAAAGGAGAGGTGGCTTGCAAGGGAAAAGAAACAATGGGCAGTCTCAGAAGCCTCACTGTTAGGAAACTTGTGCATGAGTTAAAAATCTACTGAGGAAACTCTGAATAATTGCCAATATATGACATTTGAAAGCAAATATTTGAAATCAGAAAGTCAATCACACACGAATTTTTTCCTACCGTTATTACGACATCTTTTCTCTACAGCATAACGTTCACCTTATGTCCAGTGATTTCTATACAATACTACAGACTTGCAATAAAAGTTGAGGATATGCAGGTTGACTTGGAACACTAAGTCCTGTGAGTACCTTCTGATACAAAATTTGATCCAGAAGTTTCAAATGTCAAGTCCAACATCTGGGAATGAGTTGTTGAGACAAGGAGTTGATACATGAAAAGAATTAATATCATGTAATTTTGCACAATAGAATCTTGGCATACTGAATTATCTTTTAACCACTGACGCTAAGGAATTCAGATACTTACACATCTAGTATCTCTGCAGTGTTACAAACCCCTTTTTATTAAATATTAATAGCTGAATGCTTGAATGGTTTTGTCCATAGCTTCTTACTTGAGTATATTGTTGGTAGATTTTAATTAATATTGTAATAATTCCCTACAACTTACAGTTGGCATGCAGGAATCATAAGATTGTATTAAAAAGCTCCTTTCCTTCATGCTCATTTAGCAGATATATAACTAATTTGGCCTTAACTTATTTATTCTTAGCTTACTGTAGTAAAAATTAGAAAACTGTCACATCCTATATCTTTCTTGGAGCTGGGAATGATGCTTTTATTTTATTCTCATTTCAAGTCACAGTTAACTCTCATAGGAAGTATCTTTACTGATGCACATGCTCCTTCTTAAGTCAGTGAGCCCACTGATAATCATATATAGCTACCACATGATGTCACACGCATCTCATATTTCTGGGAAAAAGCAGGAAATTCACAGCAAAAAACAGTGATGGTGAAACTGCAGGAGTAATAATGCTATAGTGGGATTTAAGAAGATAATTTTTGATACTCTGAGATCACTATTGCTATGGTAACCCATGCAACACTTCATGGCTGCAAAATCTTTCACTGAAGAAATGAGGTTGCAGAAATACAATTTAATGAAAATACATGCATGCACACCCACACATTTGAAAAATAAATGCAGCATGAATATAGACTCTTTGGGCTTTAATTAAATAGAACACTTTGAGATACATCCTCACCAATGCACACAATGTCAAACATGCTAGAAAGAATTTCACTGTCATTTAGCATTGATTATGCTTAAACTAGGCATAAAGAAAAAGCATATAAAAACCGTTTATAAATGTAAATTCTATTGACAACAACCACATCACTATTTTTCCTGTTACTAGGATCAGGGCTTGCAACAACATGATTCGGTTTAGTAGGATGGCAATTAGACTGCTGTGGTTCCCAGATGTCAGAGCAGACCCTATGGAGTTCTTATCCTTCATCGGGTTTAGAACTTCGACCCTGTTGTTGAGGTACAACTGTACTGTGGTCGGGGGTGTAATGTCAGCAGGAATAGGCTGACCTATTTGAGCCTCACTATAGGATGGCCAACAGAAGGAGTTAAGGGTGTGGGAGCAAGCATTATGTTTTCTAGCCCACAACAAAATTTGTGCTGATGCTACTGTTACCTACCTCCGCTGGTTTGATTAACGTTGTAATTAAATTTCCTCACTGCAGTGTAGACTTACCTAAGCTACTCCAGAAGCAAAATTAGTCTCCACTTGGCCTATCAACTGGGGAAATGATCAGAAGGTGACATACTTTCTAAAACCCTCTGCAGCCTGATCTAGTTGAAGATGTCTGTGCTCATTGCAGGGGATGCTGGACTAGATGACTTTTAAAGGTCCCTTCCAACCCAAATTGTTCTATGAAATATTTGAAATGCAATGTCTGTTAGGTTGACAATTTTTCAATTTGGTTAAAAGGCTATTAAAACCCCACCAAATACAAAGTTCTTGGGATTTCTTGATCAGCTTGTGTTTCTGTTCATTGATAATAACTGTGAAGCTAACAGTTTCATAATCATGCAAATAAACTAAAATTATTTTTTTATATTCTCTCCTATATGCAATGGTTTTTGTGTTCTAGAACATTATTTTGGTTAATAATACTTATTTCCTCTTAATTCCCAGAATTACCACATCACATATATATTAAGTTCTTAGTCTTACAAATACTCATGCTTTGCATTCAAGCAATTACAACGTTACAGATTACTTTTGCCCAGCTTTTGCTAATTCGAACCTAAAGGCCATAAACTCATAGCTGCTCCTAACTCATTTTAACACTGAAAAATTCCTAGCACAGAAGTTCCAGCATTCTAGGGACTTCTGGTTAATAATAAAATAAGAATGTTATTAATATCAATGTAGAAACAAAATGTTAAAACATTTGGATGAAAATGCCAAAACCTACAATTCAGCTTTAAAAATTGCTTAAGCGTACTTCCAATCCCTTATCAAAGTTTGTTGACACACTTCTCATTTTTCATACCACAGCCCCAAATTCATACATTTGTCTTGCCTACTGATTTTCAAAAATGTTTTTTTTAGTTTCATTAAAGGTAAGTTGCTAGGCAACAGATTTTTTTTTTTCTTAGTGGGAGACTTCTGTACTTCCTAGAAGCTGAAATATTCTATTTACCTGGTGATTTATGAAATGCCACTAATATACTTAAGATTTCTGAATTTTTTTTCACAGTCACAGCTAAGGTTATAGATTTTAAATAAATAACAGAAATGTCTTCTGAACTGAAACATCTCTTCAGCTTCTTCCAGTTAGTGATCTGGAGATATTAAAGTGTACATTTTTTCAAATTTATCTCATTATATGTTCTAAAAAGGAGCTATTAAACTATAAATCTAGTTTATTCACTCAATACATATCTGTTGGCCTTAAAATATTACATACATTCTGCATTAGTCATACCAGTCTCCTTGTTAGAGTATAAATGCATGTGATGTATTGCATAAATACCTCTCAATATAATATACCTACCATGGGTTGGCTACTAAGACATGGATTATTGAAGTTTCAGTTTTGGCAACAACCACTGCAAGCTGTTCTCATTTTCACAGTTGTGGTTTTTTTCAGCTTCTAACTTCCGGGCAACAATTTTGCATATGGATATTAACCTGATGTGACAAATATCACTACTGGGTCCAGTCCTCTTCAATATATTAATCAACGACCTGGATGAAGGGATGGAGTGTACCCTCAGCAAGTTTGCTGATGACACAAAACTGGGCAGGGTCGCTCACACACCAGAAGGCTGTGGTGCTGTACAGCAAGACCTGGACAGGCTGGGTTGCTGGGCAGAGAGGAATCTGACGAAATTCAACAAGGGCAAGTGTAGGGTGCTGCACCTGGGGAAGAATAACACACTGCACTAGTACAGGTGTGGTGTACAGGTCGGGGCTGACCTGCTAGAGAGTAGCTCTGAAGAAAAAAGTCCTGGGAGTCCTAGTGGACAACAGGATGACCATGAGCCAGCAATGTGCCCTTGTGGCCAAGAAGGACAATGGCATCCTGGGGTGCCTCAAGAAGAATGTGACCAGCAGGTTGAGGGAGGTTATCCTCCCCCTCTACTCTGTCTTGGTGAAGCCCCATCTGGAGTATTGTGTCCAGTTCTTGGCACCCCAGGTCAAGAAGGACAGGGAACTGCTGGAGAGGGTACAGCACAGGACCACCAAGATGATTAGGGGCCTGGAACAACTCTCTTACAAGGAAACGCTGAAGGACTTGGGTCTTTTTAGTCTGGAGAAGAGAAGGCTGATCAACACCTATAAATACGTCAAGACGATGGGAGCAGTCTTTTTTCAGTGTTTCACAGTGAGAGGACAAGAGGTAATGGACACATCTAAACCTGAGGAGAAACTTCTTTACTTTAAAGGTGACAGAGCACTGGAAGAGTCTGCCCAGAGAGGTGGTGGAATCTCTGTCTCTGGAGATGTTCAAAACCCGCCTGGACATGTTCCTGTCCACCCTGCGCTAGGTGGATCTGCTCTGACAGTGGGATTGGACTAGATGATCTCCAGATGTAACTTCCAATCCCATATTATTCTGTGATTCTGTGAAATTTTGGGCCAAATGTTGGCTCTTCCATAAGGGGAGACATAAAAAAAGTGGTCTGGGTTCCTTGCAGGCTGTGATTTAAGAGAGCACAGAAAACACAATAAAACACATTCAGAGCATTCAATGCTTTAAAAAAAAGTACTTAAGGGCTTTAAAGGAGCCCAGAGAAGGCTTCCAAAATGAGCCCTTTGGGGAAACTATTTCAGCATCAGTGTTCAGAGCAAACCCAAAACTGAAAGAAAATCTAGCATTTATCTTTAATTCAAATAAATCAGTCATGAAGCTAGCTCTAGACACAAATAAACTGAGATTGAGATGTAGCTTTCAGTCTGTAGCACTTGTGTGGGAAACAGAGTCTATATATTTCCCAGCACCATGCAGATTGTATCACACCAGTGCAGCTCCAGCTTGGCAAGTACCGTTTTTCAGAAGAGTCTCTGCCCTTAAACTACATATCCTTATATAATAATGACCCAGGACTTCAAGCAAGTATACTACAGTAATGAGATACTGGTGCCAACATCTCCTCAAGATGGAGAAGAGAAGAGACCCTTGGGATCAAGTCCAACCATCATCTCTACAAATTCCTCCCCTACACCATATCTCCCAACACCATATCTAAACGACTCTGAAACACAGCTCAGAAGGGGAATTGTGTTGGTAAGGCATTTCTATGTCCCAGAAAGACCTTAATCTAATTCATAAGAGAAAATGGATCTCTGCAAACTATAAATACTACCGGTTACACAGTTTAAAAAAAAAAAAAAAAAAGAGAGAGAGAAAAAGAAAAAGCTGTAAGCTAATCAGGAATATACTGATCATAAAATCTCAGAAAAGTAGAAATTCTTTGTTATGATATTCTGACTTCTCTTGGCAGCAAGCTAGGTCTCAATGACAGATAGCCTTCTGCACCTGAAATATAAATGATGCAGGAAGCACCACCACTTACTCCTTGCTCCATGCTTTCCGGCATAAGCCAAACCATAAGCACATGAGTTGAACTTGTTTCTGCCAGACAGTTGTGTCTGGTTGGTTTGCTTTCTCTATTTTTTTTTTTTTTCCCCGAAAAAAAAAAAAAAAATCAATGGCAGCTTAAACAGCAGAACCATTTTTGAGAGTGAGGGTAAGCTGAAAATGTTTCTCCATATTAAAAAAAAAAATGTAGAGAGAGTAGAACTCTTTTTCTTAAAAGTTTGAAAGCATAGCAGCAGGAACTTGAATTAGCTAGAAAATGCCCTTTGTGTCTAGCTTGTGGCTCTATAAAAATCATGGAATCATAAATCAATTCAATTTTTACCAAATTGCCAAACCCCTGAAAACTGTCAGTTCATAGTATAGAGACTTGCCTTCTTACCCTGATGTCCAGAGTTATCATCTCACTGGTTTCCCTGAAGCTAGGAGTGCAAAGTTCTTTGCATCTGCAGACCAGAGGTGGCAGTCAGAGCACAGAGCCAAAAAATTTAAATCAACACCTAACAGAAGTCTGTTTTTTTATTCTATCAACGTTATCCAATAAGAAAACTTAGCAACTCAAATGAAGACCGGACTAGAGTTGAATATGAACTGGCATGAGACCTGTGACATGATATTACAACTGTAAATTTCCTGAGTTTTAATCACTAGATACACACTGCACACACACACACACAAAGGGTATAGAAAAAAAAAAGCTTACAGAAAAGTATTAAGGTAATAAATTGAACCATTTTAATACTTTAAGCATCCATACTATTCACTAAAAAATCCCCAAACCACACACACACAAAAAATTTCCTGAAAATACCACTATATTTTTCAGTGGATCTGCTTTGAAACTGAGTCACAACCCTTTACTTGCTATTCTTCCATTGTTCCACCTAACAATACCTCTCTGTTCCCAGATGCCTCTTGTCACCTTTAATTCATTGCTCAAACCATCCCTTTCTCCTGCTTCCTTTTATACCATTGTATTGAATATAGCTAATTTATTTTAAGAGAAAACTGGTAAAATGCTGTGAACACTTTCCCCGTCCACACGATTTGCTTTTACTTTCTGTCTTCCTATCCCTCAAAGAATTATAAACAAATTCTCCCATAAGAAATTTGAGAGCTTATTTCTTAACCTCCACCT
The DNA here is from genome assembly GCA_013400055.1 of Nycticryphes semicollaris. Lineage (NCBI taxonomy): Eukaryota > Metazoa > Chordata > Aves > Charadriiformes > Rostratulidae > Nycticryphes > Nycticryphes semicollaris. The sequence goes on along the minus strand of VXBJ01001940.1, from coordinate 48,115 downwards.
ACAAATCCTTTCCTCCCATCTCAATCTCAAGCATTTCTTGATTCTTCTCTCATTCATATCCGTTCCTTCTGTTTTTCTTATTGGTCTTCTTTCTGTCTCTTCTTTGTTGAATTAAGGATGCAAATAAACCTTTTATCTTTACAAACTTCATTTCTTGCCTATATTCCTTGTAGTTACCAGCCCATCTTTATAATTTTTAAATTCTTCAACATTCAGCTTACACCTATTGTCAAAAGCCCCCGTATTCTATCTACCATTTCTCCAGTTCAACTTCTGACTCTTAGATTTCACAGAACAAAACTGTTCATATTCAAGTGGCCAATTATCTCTTCTTAGCTAAAGCTATCCCTGATATGTATTATGCTCCTCAAGTGTCTCTGGTTCAGTAAATAATCTTCTTGAAGTTTTGTGAGCTCCTATTTCCCATGAGGCTGCCCTCTTGAGGTTCCACTTCCATGAAATGTATTCTTCCACTCTTTTATGCTCCATAGGACTCTAAAATGATCACTCTTCCCTCTCTATAATCTTATCTAGATACTTTCCTCCACAAAAAACAAATTCAGGTATTGACAGATGTAGTCAAATCTATTGCTTTCTTCGCAACCACCACCCCTTCCTTCTGATATCTCTCCCCAGGTGTATAATCACCAACCCAAACAGATCTAAAGCAGAGACTCTTTCCATAAGCCACTCATGCTCCTTTCTCCCTTTACTTGTTGACATAATGAATGCAGCTTTGTCCTTTAGGATTTGCAAAACTCATTTTGGAGAGAGAAATTCCATATTCTTTTGGTGGCTCATACATTAAAAAAACATTTGCTGCTAGCTAATAACCATTTGAGAAGAAAGTGGTGCACAAACACCAGCACCTGAGCCTCCTTAATTTCTAAGACCTGGTTTAGGAGCATATTCCAACCTGCTCCAACACAGTATCTTGCAGCTGATTACTATATGGGCTCTGGTTTCTCTATGGAAATTGCACAAGCTACTTGCTTTAACTTTAAAAGCCATTTGTGGTCCCATCATCCTATTAATCGTCTTTCATTCACTGCTCATTGGTGACTCCTGTTTTCAAACAGCTTATAATGCTAACCTCCAGTGTGCACTTGGTTACTTTTGAAACAAGTTTCCCCTATCGTCCTCATTCTTGGAAGTAGTCCACAATATATATCTACCATACTACTTCAAAAGCTTTCCTTAAACACTTTGTATTCGCCATACCTACAGTGAACTTAAGCTGAGGAAGTGTAAGTTTGTCTCCTGAGACTGTTGCCTACTGAACTGAATATTACTCTACTTACTTCCTTACACTCCTGTTCCTAAATTATACTTCAATCACAAGGATTTTGTGGACCGACATTTCTCTTCCTCCTGCTGAAGGACACAACAGTGAGGAATGAATGAATGTATCAGTAAGACTCCTAGTCTGTTCAATGTATTTAACTCTACACACTCTAAAGTTAAGTTGACATAAAATACATGGTAAAAAAATTTAAATATACCCTGACTTCAGTTCATGACTAATAGTTAAGTTGTAAAACAAGGGAAATGAGATGACTTCATCTAATACTGCTTCAAATTTACACTTCCAAAGGGCATTGTTCACTCTTACTATGAAACAACGGATTGTTTTGGCCCACTTAGTGTGGTGAGTGTTACAGCATTAAAGGTTATACTGAGTGGTTAGGTTGTTACAGCTGCTATAATTCAAAATGCAGTCAGATCTGAATTAACCCTGATTAGTTTATCCAAACTGCACGTTAAGACTTCCAACTTGGCTTTGTATACATTGCCATCTTGGGTCCAGTTTGGTTTATAAGCTCATAAGGTTGGCACTGTAGTTTCCAGGAGATTTATTAGTGAGGGTGCAGTGCAACATAAATGCCTGCCCAGGTTTCCTCCTTTCCATGGGAAAGTGATTTGCATCACCAGTAGAGAAGGAAGTAAGAAAAGGAGAAGAAAGGTTTTGAGGGATTCTGTAGTAAAATAATATGCCAAATATAGATGAGATTAAGGTTTGGCTGCAGAGAAATTTGGCACAGAACTACAAAAGGCACAGACATACATATCCAAAGTAGCCTCCATCTAAGTAGCAGAGATAATCACAATGAAGACAGTGGTAACAGTGCTCTAGGGACCCTACTTTTGCTAGCTTGCACAAGCAATCTTCAGCTATTTTCACTACTATTTCTACCCAAATAAGAAATCATAAAGCCACACAAGGACATGCTTGTATGTGGTGACATCCTTAGTGCCTGTTCTGCCCCCTTCTTAAATGCACATATGAAAAGGTAAAAGATTAAAAGGCTATTAAGTGTAAAGGCATGTTTATTGCAGCACAACATCTGGTTCATCAGTTCAAGTACCTCATGCACCTGTATGACCTTCATGTGTAGATTTTCTGTCCATGGAAAACAAACTGTGATGATGGCAGTAATCATTCACACTTAACCAAATATGGAGGTAGGACATAACTGGACACATGCTCTTTGTTGCCTCCGAGTCCCCCATTTTCCATATAATCGAAGAAGCATAAAAGAACAAAAAAAGAAAGTGACTCAGGCAATATGGAGATTAAAGTTGACCTGACCTCAAACTAAATGGAAAATTCCTGCCAAAGAGTATCGCTTTTCCTGGAGAATTTTAATTTCAGCAAAACAGCACTGCCTGGCAGGAAAATGTTTCATATGCAAAGTGTATCATCAGCTTTTATGAGAAAAAAGCAATTTCACAGATGCACAGGTATACTTAAGAAACAGATTCATTTGACACACCACATCCTCATCGTTCTTTGTTCATGTTATACACTATAGCTTCTTGGCACTGCAGTGAGAGAGACTCACAAGACTTGTAAGAATTTTCTCTTCAAGTAAAACTTGTTGGAAGGAATTAAACTAAACTGTCCTTAGCATTCGCTTCACGTGACAAACTGAGGGCTTTAACTGAATACAAAAAAAATAAATGACAAAAGAAGTTATCTCTCTTTCTTTATTTTTTTTAATTGGCTGTTATTGGGTCCTGCTTTTTTATTAATAACTCAGTATTTTAGAAGAAAAAAATCCATTCCTCTATTCCCTATTTCAAAAAAACATTTGCTGTCTTTCATATAATGATTTTTTTTCTGATTTCTTCTGTTCTTTCATTCCGTTTTCATAGAAGTATTTTTGAAACAAGTTAGATTGACTTAGCCTTATGCTCTGCCTTGTTTTCTTCAGTCAGAGAGTCATCTAATGCAGAGACTAGATGACGAGAGATTTCATTGCCAATGGATGTTTTCATAATTCATATCTCTTCCCAAAGTTTTTAGTACTGGTAGCATTAATGAGCATACACCTCCTGAGACTCCTTCACAAAGAAGATATTTATGTAAAAATATACAGTAACTATCAGATTAGTGTTCTCTCTGCAGTACTTTTTCTTCTTATGTGTAGGAAATTATTCTTTGACTAGAGAGGAATAGTTCCGTTATTGAAGGATTAAAATCTCTGAGATGCAAGGATGTAAAACTTACATACTGTCAGGCATAAAAATGAAACAGAACAGTGTAGTTACCACACAACAGGAGCAGCATCAGTAGCGACCACGATGATGCACTCCAGAGGAACTGAAGAAAAACAATAAGAAGACCACAACAAAATGATTAAATGGAAAACAACTAAACAGATTTTGGTTTAAACGAAGGTTTTTGTGCTAAAAATAAACCAATTTGCTTCAATAAGCCCTGAAATTCACTCTAGCTTTCATTGAAAACTTGGTATAACTCAGATTTTCTTTTTTAATATATCTAAATTACTGCCATTTATCCTCTGATGGAACTATAAAAAAATATAAAATTATGCCGTCTGAAATCACATATAAATTTAAATATCCAGATTTGTGATATGGATAACTATTGCTCAGAGGGTATCTAAATATCTAAGTGATTAACCTTAAAACTTAAATTAAATTACTAAGGTGGGATGCTCATTTCCACATAAAATTAATGGAGAAAGTTAAGCTTCTACATGAACTGAAACCTATTTTAGGTTCTTTGGGTTTGTGACAGAAATCAGTTCACTGACATGGAATCTGGATCTAGTACACCAGAGTCAGATACAGGAGGAGCTTCCAGGTCCTAAACTACAATCACAAATAAAACATTTTTTCTCATTCATGACATGATACAGGAAGATATTGTTTTGTAGGAGGCATTTTATTTGGATGTATAAAATCAAGTGGTGTGAATGCCTTCCCAGAAGGAATATTCTTTATTTCTTTGATTACTTTGTTTTTTATAGACTTGTAAAGTTCAGTATCGCATGTTTTCCACTTAAACGAGAAAGCTACAAGCATGCATGTGATGAACACAGAAAGACAAATATGCACAAGTGTATATTGTTGCTAACTTCATACCCTACCACGATATAATAATGGTCATTATACTTTAGTGCTACCTAAAAAGGAAAGAAGCACAGCAATCGATATGCAAAGAGCTGTTCTGCCGAGATCTGCATTTTTGCTGAACTTTGTCATGACCTTGAATTCAAATCAATCTGGGATGTACATACCCTAAAGATTTATTGCTGTGGTTTTCTCCAATCTTTTCTTAATAAACTGAGTTAAAAATAACTTAGACAGCTCATTAGTTATAGCACGATACATTTTCCCTTAATTTGGGGGATGGCAAATGTCTTCATTATTCTTAAAGCAATGTGTGCTGTGTAATACCCACCATACCACAAAAATCAGTCTAGTCCTCTATGTACCATCTGCTTAAAGGACAATAATCATCCTGTTTCTGAATTCTACCTCACACTGCTTTCTGCCTTGAGACATCCTTCACTGCAGTAACATTTGCTTAGTCCTGAGATTTATCATTCTTCTCCTCGAAATATTATTTAAAGGTCCTAAAAAAAATTAAAATAATCTCATTTGTCATATTTGGATTGCCTACAATGTAGCTAGAAGGAAACATTTTAGAGAGTTACCTCACTGGAAACTCCATAGCTAAGAAAATTCTTATGGCATTAGCATCAGATGTTCTATGCAAAGGAATTGTTTTTGTTCAAGGAATTTTCCAGTAAATCACTATAAAAATAGCATTTCTCTTGATGTTTCCATGCTGTAGTAGCGTATTTTTGCCAGTTTTTTTTTTTTTTTAAAGACATTATGTAACATAAAGACTATGTCATCTTTTCTAATTCTCCATTTGTTCAGTGCTTTATACCTAATCAGAGCCAACGAGGGCTGTTTCATTAATATTCTAGCCACAAATATGCATTTCTAGGGGTAGTGTTCAATTCACTAAGCAGCACTGGAATTGTTTCCTTTATCACCATGCTGTCTGTTTTCTTTGGAAACTGTGACTCTGCACTGTTTGTTACTCACTCTTCTCCCTTACCCAATATTCTGTCATATACATATAAGATCTCTAAATTTAAAAGATATGGAACGTCCATTGGCTGAACACATCTGATGGGAGACAAGGTACACAGACTGCCCCATTTTAGGTCTACTAGATTTAAAAATTTGGACATAATCTCAAGTTAAAGAGAATTGCTAACTGCCTTTCTCAGTAAAAAAAAAAAATAGCTCCAAATTTTGTTCTCCTCTAAATCGGTGCAATGCCTCAAACTTAACAGATTTTCACTTCTTAAATTTTAATTTATTACCATAACAAAGAACTATATTTTATGTGAGTTGTCAGAAAGATAGTTATCAAATCACTGAAAAGTATTTTTGCATAAATTCAGCCACAAATTCAAGCAAATGTATTACTTAGTCTTTAAATCCAAGGGAGAAAATGAAAACAGGGAATAGCACTACATCATAATTCGGTTTCTAAAGTTCTTACTTTTATAATGTTTAAGGTTTGGACAAGCAATAGCAAATAATGATAACTGTTAACCATGCTTAACCAGCTGAGTCACAAAATCTGTGTGCAGACATAGCCTGTTAAACAGCAAACTAAAACCAGATTCATACAAATCACCTCTAGAGTGGATTTAGATAATGCATTTTACTTTACATTTGTTATGCATACACACATATGGCATATCAAATGAGTTACAGCTTGTTAAACATGGCAGTGGTGTGTCGTCTTCTGTACGAACTCTCATGTTAATGTTTACTGTTTCCAAAATTAAAATAGATGCATGAAAACTTAAGAAATTATCCATATCTGAGGTCAAAAAGAAACAATATATTCTGTCCCACATCAGTGATTCATGACTTTGATGGCAGCTATTAGTTTTTACACGTAATCTGATTATTAAGTAATTTCCCTAATTGCATCTTCCTAGGCAGGGATGTTGCCTTGTTGCCTCACTACTGCCTTATTTCAGTCTTGTGTGCTTTTAATGTTAATTTCCACTGAAAGCTCAACTAAAGATTTTATTTTTATTTGCTTGAAATCCAAACAGAATAAGGGAAGATGTCTGTCACAGTGAAACTGAGGCCATTGGAAATAATACAATCATATTCAAATATGTTAATAAATAACACCTTAAGGAGCTAGCACGAAGCATGTAAGTTAATCAGAGCAGTGGGACTTAACATACTCAAAGATGTCACAAGTACACAGAAGTACATATTTTAACAAGGAATTGTGCAAATAATGCCTTTTGTCCTATATATATTAGTGGGAAATGATAACATTCCTCATGAAGAAATTGACAGTGTTTGTTCTTTCATGTTGTTAAATCCATTTCACTTGCATGAACGTCTATCCAAAATAACAATGTCTTCATGTTTTTGACAAATGGCATCACATCTGCTTTCATAACTTTTATATCACCGCCAGAAATTATCCACATTCTTTTACTTTTTTAACTGTCTCTGAACGGGACATTTGAGGCACATAAAATGACATCCTCATGGAGCAAAATTTCATTTCCCTATTCTTATTCCCTTTACATATTTTACTTTGAACTAGTATTTCCATTGGAATGGTGGAAGATATTTTATTTTAATTAGTCATTAACACACACATGAGCTTTCCAGGTATTTCATCGGTACAACAAATAGAGAAAAATAAGACATTATTGTTTTAAATATTAAAGGTTTTTCTATCTCCTGCTCACAGGATAGGGGCTCAAAGGAAAAAAAAATATGGAACTCAGTTTTAAGTTCCATTATGAATTATATTTCTTGCATCAAGGTGACCGAACTGCCCTCTGATGGCAGATTTTTAAGCCTTTCATGCTGGATGTTACTGTTCTAAAGTATTACCTGCTGAAAAATTTTTAAAGAATATTTTTAATTCAACTTTTCCACATATTACATTAAGACTGGGAAAATGCAAATCAAAGGCAGGACCTAAAAAGAAAGGAAAGAACACAAAGCAAAAATGGCTATGGCAATACAAAAGGGAGCAATTGCAAAATGTTGACACCATCTGTTTGCAACTTGCTAGAGAGGAAAGGGAAAAAGGAAAAAAAGAGGAAGAACTGTAAGGAAGCATTTTCTTCCATGTTAACAATATCTAAGAATTCCATTAGGACAAGAAACCCCTAAATACTAAATAGAAAATTAATGTTTTTACATCTGTTAAAACCGCTGTTATTGCAGCGAACACTAATGACTAGACGAACTCTCTCCTCAGACAGGGATGACCTTGTTTTTGTCAATGTGTTTATAATTTGCCTTGGAAAATGGGTAAATAGTTTTGTAGGGAAATATTCTTGCTTTTTGAAAAATTATCATCTCCTATCTCCTTGTTCTTTTTTACTTACACTAACATCTAGTTCCCATTTTTACATGCTTTTATAGTTGTAATCTGAAATAAAAAATGTAAAATAGGTGTACTGGTGTGTCAGATCTTACCTGAAATGTGAAGTTCAGTGGTGTAAGGTTTAGCAGGCAGCTTAGCTCAGATGAACATTTAAAAAAACAAACAAACAAACAAACAAAAAATCTGTTCAAAGAAACCAAGAAATGAGAGAACAAATTATTTATTATTGTTTGTATTTAATTTGAGTATCTTTGGTAGAACATGTCTCTACTCAAAATATTGCACACGTATAATTGATTGAACTTGCCAGAACTAACACAAATATATTTTGCCACTCTCTAAAAAGAAAGTTTAACTGTGAGACCACTTTACGGCAGATATTTTGCCCCAGGCTCATATTAACCTAGATTTAGATAAACACTGCTGCACATAAAGGAATCTGAACAATTTGTTCATACACAAAATGACTTTGTTGAGTTTGCTAGGAGCTTGTCACCAACATTTAACAAAATTGCACAACTGTTTTTGAAAGCTGACAAAGACCATTTCTTTTCATATGCAAACTCTGGGTGTTTTCAGAGTTACCAGAAAGCTGCACTTTTGCAAAACAAAACATTTTATTTGGCTCATCTTCCTTCCAACCTTATAAAAATCATTTACATTAGGACAGTAATGGATGATGTGCTCATATTTTACCAGGTATTTTCATGACTTTAAGACAGTCAAGGCTCTGGGAAAAAAATCTAAATATGATTAATGATACAGCAGATTCCTATAACAGCAGTAAAGTATGTGGCCATCTGAAAACACTAGAACAGTTCTGCAACGATGAGCTGCCACTTAGCCACGGAGATTAATTTCTTTAGAGCACTAATTCTGTGCCACATCTGATTTTCAGTGTCCCATATGAAACTCCTTTGATCTTAGCTGGGGTTAGCTATCATTCAGGGTACAATCTAGCCCCCTGTAAACAAGCCCATCTCTTTGCAGACATGCCTACATGGTCACAATGCAAAAATGAATTATTTAGCTCAGGCTTTGTACAGTCCTATATGGCTGATAGATGAAAACTGGCTTCCACCTAATAATTGAAAAATATGTGAAGCCAGTTTGTGATTGCATATATTTGACTTTATAGTCATATCTTGACTCCTCTTTTGTTGAGTTAAAATGCCACCAAATCAATAGTTTCAACTTCTGCCATAAGTCTACCACTACAGAATGCCGAGGAACTCCTTTTATTCAAATTTTATTCCATTAGATGTAATAATGTATTAAGGCTATAGACTTGAAACTTATAATCTGCTAAGTAGTTTAGAGATTTCATGTTAGTAAATGTCCATTACTGTTTTAATGCTGTACTATACATAATAGAAATAATACTACACACCTTATAAGGACGAGTTCTGGAAATGTTTTACATTTTCAAAACACATTGATAATAAAAAATCCCAGGCAACTATGTAAAGAGTAATCACCTAATACTAAAAGGTATGCTATTGCTTTCTGTCCAGTCATCATCTGAGGACATGAGAAGATCCGAACTGTAAGCTTGAAAACTTTCAATTCAAAAAGCAACATACTTTCTGGACAATAAATGGAAATTAGTCCATAAGGGCCAAAATGATTACACATGCAGCAAGCTATAGTATGTAAAACCACAGACACAGATATTAAAAAGACTGAATTTAGTTTAAATGTACATGAACAATTTGATTTTCACTACAAGTCACAACAGGTTTTCCTAGTTCAGACTTTATTCCCCTGGTGGGTATTAACGCAGACAAACTCTTTATTTCACATCTACATTTTCCACTGTCACAGAGAGATATGATTCCTCTGGGTACTTGTGACCTTTCTCACATTATGAAGAGAAAGGAATATTTGGAACATCATGTAATGAGAGAAAAAGTAGCATAGTAAAGATAGCAATGAGAATAATACTTATGTCAAGCATGAATAATGAAGGAATCCAAAATGAACAACCATTTAAAACCATCTAACATGGGAACTTCCCAACACTCTCTCAGAGCAGTTTAATGGCAGAAAAAAAATAAAAATAAATAAACCTTATATACCAAGTTATAGCTGAATTACAGATGGGCCAACAGATACCAGGATTACAAGAAAGAAGGCGTATGCAACCTCCTTAACTGAAAAGTGCCATAAGTCATCAGAACTGCTCACACAGCTCACAATGGCCTTCTTGTCAATCTCTTCCCAAAGGCACTTCAGGCACAGGAAGGCTGCAATGTGCATAAGTCTTTCTGACAACTTCCTGCTACCTCTCACAGGGCACAGTAGCCCCCGTTGCTTGACCACACATATCTTGCCATCGGACCAACATTTATATGATCTTGTGATGGAGGACACGTACGTTTCAATCACTCAACAAATGACAGTCCATAGGGCTCTATGAAGACTGTCCTAGTAAAGAAAAAGAAGATAAAATCTCCTACCTCTTTCTTCAAAGTATTACCGCTTAACTACTAGCTTCGTAGCATCAGCTCACTACCAGCTATAATAAATAGATCATTACAATCCACGTATTCAAATTCAATGAGAAATGAACTAGCATCTGAAGTAAATTCGATCAACAGAACCTTAAGATAAGCATTAATTACTCTCATGGACAGTACAAGCTGTGTCCTTCTAGAGAAGACACTTTGAATTTAAATATTTTTTGCTATTTTTCTTTTTTTTTTTTTTTTGGCTTAATACCTGGAATTATTTGACTTAACTGGCATCTGGATAAGAAGAACAACAAAAAAAGTTTAGTAACGTCACAAGGATATTTCAGATTGATAAAATGAGAGAGCAGCAAATGATTTAGCACAAGTTTTTAGGACTGAAGATACCTTTTTATACTAACATTACATCATTAGTTTCCAGAAAAATACGTGAGGAACATCTGGTAGGAACATAAAGGACTGTAATGCTTTCTAAGGAGTCAGGGTTTATTTGACAAATCACTACATTACTTCTATTAGGCATATAACCAGAAAGCATGGATTAAGCTTCAGCCCCACGCTGAATGGAAAATGTCTACAGACATCAAGGTGAAGGAGGATCAGTAGGCCTCTGTGAATTAGAAAAAACAGGCAGCATAGTTACATTAGTTAACTAAGAGAAAATTTGTCTGGAAAGATGAATGCTAAGAAGATTTTGAAGTCATAAAGGGGAGTGCTCTAACTCATGCTAGATTTAAAACTCCAGATTCATCCAATTTCAGTAGTTCGTAATGCCAGACACACATGTCAGCAGTTTACTAAACTGATGCGGCTGTTTGACATAAACCAGTAACTTACAGAGACTGCAAATTCAATCAGAGACAGCAAATATCCAGTCACATAACTTGAGTGTTGACCATTGTGGAGACCCTCAAGACATCAATCCCTATTTATTTGGATTATGATTCATATTCATCTTTTGTAGCATTTTTAAATCCAAACATTGGCTTTTATATCACATTTGGAATGTACAGATATACACAGCTATTATAGGGGAACTGTTATTAAAACCTATAGAATTTTGGTTTCTGAATAAGTTGCATTGTCCCACTGCTTATGGCAATGACTGAATTTAAACTTTTTAAACTTTTCAGACAATTGCACAAATGTTAAGAGTGATCATGGCAAGGCTGACTGCTTTCACTATTTTGAGAACTCAAGATAAGTAACTACTAAACCTTATTTTAGCAATGTTTGAAAAGCACTTTCATGTTAAAGGCAAATTCAATATCATATTGTGTAGCAATATAATTCATACAACGTAAAAATATAATGCAACATCTTAATAATATTATACAATACAAGCTTCCAGCTGAGTATTCTGGATATCACAAAGTCTTTTAAACCACTGTTTTCAACTTCCCTGTATTTTAAAAGGCTCTGAGGAATACAGATATTCAAAACCATAATTATCCTAAACAATTATGGGAATTATGTTAGTACTATGAAAGCATGTTATTTCCTTCACGTCTTCTATTTTCATCTTTCGTAAAAGGAAAAATATGTTTAATTTTCATACTGAACATCCTGTCTACACTATATGTTTCATTTATCAGTTTTCAGAAGAATTTTTTCATATCTGTTAAATAGCATTTCTGGTCTAGTTTTACAGCTGTATGTCAGAAAGAAATAATAAAAATACATGTTTTCACAGCATTATTATCCAAGTTGGTCCTGTGTTCAAGACATAAAAGATTACACATGATGTGATTTTTTTTGCAATTACAAATACTATATGTCTCCTGTATGTTCAGTTTCTGATATCTTTTCAGGGATAAAATGTGATCCATCATTCTCTTCCTAAAAATGTATTTATGCACAACATCCAAAGGAAATTACCTATCCTTTGTATGTCAGTTTGTTTCAGATGGATTCTCTTGCATGTCTTCTTCCTTCTCATGTATAACCATAAAGTTATGTTTCTAAAGTACTGGAAATGTTACTATAATTTAGATAATAATTTCAAAGAAAATTCCTCCTCATAATTTTTGTGTTATTACCTGAAATTACTGTTTGATAGCAGGAGAACACTTAGTTCGCAAAAAGTCTTACACATCTTATATCAGCATGCCTATCATTCATCACCTTTTAAGATGCTGGTGATGTGAGAATTTATATATACAAGTTCACTAAAAACATCTGTTAACATAAAAAAATTGTCAGATGTACCTGAGCTAAACTTAGGGATCCAAATAAGAAAAATATTCTTATTATAAGCTGAAGTGATTGCAAAAGAACTAGTTTGTTAACTTTATTTACTGCTTTAAAATATATTAACTGAATTCAGTATTTATTAACTTCCTTCTTAGTTTTTTTCCCCCCATAGAACTTACTAGCATATATCCTCCTTCCTGCACAACCTCTGTCTTTACGTTATAGATTCCATACACTCATCTCTGTACTATGTGCCATATAAGTAAGAAATCGATATATGTGATTCAGGAAAAATTTCTCTTTCCAGTTGTATTCTAGTAGTACCCGGGAAATACTCCACTTACACTGGAGATAACTCCATTACATTAGACACAAGACAAAAAAGGTAGCAATACCACTCCCATGCTCCTTTCCTGCAAAATAACCCCAATGCTTCTAGAAATCAGGACCCAGCAATTGATTAAAAGAGAATTGTTAAACAAACTGCGGACTCAGGCACACAAGTTGCCACAACTTTACGGGCAGCCATGCACCCACTGAGCACAATAACAGGCAATGTATATCCTTGATCACCACATTTAAAAGAATTAAACGTTCAGTAGGGTAGAACGAGACAAAAATCCACGGGAATCCTGCAGAAGAATACCAGACAACAAGGCAGGCTAAGAAGGTGGAAATCTGAAATCTTGGAAAAAAACTCTGCAGTATATAGAAAAGTAGCAGTTCTATAAAGCTGGAATTGCTAAATTAGCATTTCTTTCAACTACTGTGAATCAGTAACTTCATACTGAAAAGTGCCATAACGGGTAGGTCAGCTATTAACTCTTCATCTTTGTATATCCATCTATAAATATGACAGACACCAACACAATATACACAAGAATCTTAACACAACTTGCTGATAAACTGTTGTTCTTAGAAAGGCCATTCATTTATTTACAGAGGAGACCGTTATTCAGGTTTTACAAATGTAAGAGATGTTTTTCAAATCTGCCTAATTGTTTACCCCAGAAAGGAAAAATTTTGGCCTCAGTGATAAATAATACTTTATCAAGTTGCCCAATTATTTGTTGCAGTTAGCAGAGAAATGGGAAGTAGTCCAAAGTCACAGTTCTAGTCCTCGGTGTAAATAATTTACTACACATATTCAAGCTCTCCATAATGGGCTTCAGAGAAAGCAATGACATACATACAACTACGTACATATAAAATTGAAAACTAACATAGATCTTTTTATTTGGTTTATNTTTTTAATATATTTTAATATATTTTCTATTTTTCATTTTAAATGGATCTAGTGGAGGGCCATGGAGATGATCAGAGGGCTGGAGCACCTCTCCTATGATGACAGGTTGAGAGCTGGGGTTGTTCAGCCTGGGGAAGAGAAGGCTCCAGGGAGACCTTATAGTGGCCTTCCAGTATGTGAATGGAGCTGACAGGAGAGATGAAGAGGGACTCTTTGTCAGGAGTGTAGTGATAGGATGAGGGGTAATGACTTTAAATTGAAAGAAGGGGAGATTTAGATTAGGTCATAGAATCATTCAGGTTGGAAGAAACCCTTGGGATCATCAAGTCAAACCATAAGCTCTACTCTACAAATTCCTCCCTCACACTAAATCTCCTAACACCACATCTAAATGACTAGAAAGAAATTCTTTACTGGGAGGGGGTAAGACACTGGAACAGGTTGCCCAAAGAAGTCATGGAAGCCCCATCCCTGGAAGCATCTAGGGCCAGGCTGGAATGGGTTTTGAGCGTTGTGTGAGAGTTGTCGTTGCCCATGGTGGGGGGGGAGGGAGCATGAAACTCATATTCTTTAAGGTCCTTTCCAACTCTAATGATTCTATTTGCTACACCTTGAGACAAGTGAAAATGTAATTAGTCCCTGAATATATCTAGTCCCACAAATATCAGTGCAAATATCTATAGCCTTTCAGGGTACTGACAAAAATACTATCTTTAAAAATGGCTATGACAGCAAAAAGTGAAGTGACTTATAAGACCTTAAAAACAGAGAAGAAAGCATCTAGAATAGGAAATCCATTATAAAAGTTGTAGTACTACAAGCATATCTGAGAAAGAAAATTCCAGTTCTAAGCCTCACTCTTAATGGACCAAAGAATTTATAGTAGCATCATAAAGCACATGTTCAGCCACTACCTTCTGTTAATTAAATATACCAACCTCCCTTACCGTGATTCTTCCAGAGGGTAGTTCTAAGCTGCAATACCACGAAGAGAAGATTAACAGTTAGCTTGTAGTATTACTGTAATTCAGTCTTCTAACAACAGATTCCAGTTTATTTTACTGTGATTTATTTGCATGTATTTATAAAAAAGAGAATGGAAATAGATATATGATCAATCCTATATTACAAAACACTTGTACTGAGAAACAATTAAATTTTGTTAATGTCATGTTTGAAAATCAAGCATGGAGCTAGGGATTGGTTTGGGTTTTTTTTGTTTTTAAATCCTAACACAGATAAATTTTCAGGAAAGGACACAAGACTTTGATGAGATATAATAAAAAATCACCCATCTGTTGTGAGACAGATTGGCAGTGTGTCAACTCTCTGAAATATCCTTACCAGGATCTCTGTTGCATTTTAAATCAAAGCGTTGAAACAACTTTCCCTTGGGAATTTCCAGTGCTGAGGAACCTTCTTAGAAAAAATCTGGAAGCAGAGACAGAAGATGACCAAGCCAACAGAATTACTATGCCAGATGCACAGAGAGTGAATACGTAATTTTCATATTCATGAAAATTGTTCTAGGATTTAGATCCTAGAACACCCTGCTCAGATACCACTTTTCCTTGAGGCAGTTAAAGTTCTGACTATACAAACAGGAAGTGCAGATTCCCTTTTACCTTGCATAATTGTATTCCTTTTACATAGAAAATAGTAAGGTTCCACACACCTTTTGACTGAGGAAATACAAAAAGGGCTTTGATCACCAGGCTATAGTCTGGTCTGGAATAAGGCACTCTCCCATGGAAATTGTTTCATAGAATACCAAGGGACCCCAAGGATCATCTGGTTCAACCTTTCTTGACAAAAGCACAGTCTAGACAAGATGGCCCAGGACCCTGTCCAGCTGAATCTTAAAAGTGTCTAATGATGGGAGTCCACCATTTCTCTGGGGAGATTATTCCAATCTGTATGTTATCATTGTAAAAATTTTCCTCTTGTGTCCAACAGGAATCTCCCCAGGAGAAACTTGTACCTCTTACCCCTCACTTTTTCCATATGACTCCTTCTAAAAAAGGAAGTGTCCATGTTCTTTGTAGTCATTCTATAAATACTGGAACATGGTGATCACGACTAAGCCTTCTTTTCTCAAGGCTGAACAGATCCAGGTGTCTCAGCCTTTCCTTATATTGCAGGCTTCCCAGTCCTTTGATCATCTTTGTGGTCCTTCTCTGGACCTGTCCACAGCTGTCCACATTCTGCATAGCAGGGACCAAAACTGAACACAGTATTCCAGGTGTGGCCCAACAAGCACTAAGTGTGATAACAACTTTATATCTGCTGGTGATGCCCTTGTTGATACAACCCAGCATCCTGTTGGCTGTCTTTACTACAGCAGCACACTGTTCACTCATACTGATTTTGTTGTCCACCAGGACCCGACCCCCAGGTCCCTTTCCACAGAGCTGCTCTCCAGCCAGGTAAATCCCAGCCTGTGTTGCACTCCCAGATTATTGTATTTCCTGTTGCAAGACCTTACACTTGTCCATGCTAAACTTCCTAAGTTTCTTGTTAGCCTAGTCTTCCAGCCTGCCTAGGCCTTCTTGCAGGGTGGCTTTTGGCAAACTTCATCAGAGTATACTTGATCCTATCACCAAGATCACTTATGAAGGCAGTAAACAGTGTTGGGCCCAATATTGAACCCTGGAAAATCCCAGTTGTGAGAGGTTGACAGTTTGAAAAGGAGCTATTTACCATCATCCTCTGGGTGCAGCCTGCCAGCCAGTTCCCCACCCACTGCACAGACCGCTTGTCTAGATCGTAATGCATTAGTGTCTCTAGTAGGCGACTGCGGGGAATCGTGTTGAAAGCCTTGGAGAAATCAGTGTAGACAATGTCCACCACTTGCCCCACATCAACTGAGCCAGTTAGTTTGCCATAGAAAGTGATCAGGTCTGTCAAGCATGATTTGCCTTTAGTGAATTTGTGCTGGCTTTTCCCAATCATATGCTTCACTAGACTTCCAATAGCCCCCAGAGGATTCATTCCATAACTTTCCCAGGGAGTAGGACTTTCTCAATGTACAGAATAATTACAGATTAAATAAAGAAAAGACAGAAATATCTCTGCAGGCTGGTAGCTAGAGCACTCAACAGGAAACTGAGAAACTTCAATTTAAATCTGTGCAATGACTAATATTGGTTTTACATTCTATCCCAAGATTTTTTTACTGGCATACCTATAATAAGATAGTCACTTTAACAGATATTTACAGAAATAGTCAGAGATTCATTTTGAGGTGAAACTATAACAATTTAAATAAAAAACAAGACTCAGTCTCACCTAACTATAATCATTATGCACCTACATACCTCCAAAGCAGCCCATCTATTTTACATTCCTGTCACAGAGTGGAGGTGCATATTTATCTACAACAAGCACAGAAAGACTATAACAAGTTGTTAAACACTTACTGTTAACTTCCAGATCATTAAAATAGCAAGAATCCTACTCAGTGAAGAATTGTACAATGCTCAGGCTTATAAGACTGAGCAGAACTACCCCTCAGTTTTTAAAATTGGCAATAGTGACTAATTCCTCCCTCATTACAACACTAATACTTGGTGAAGAATGACACAGATTTACATTTAGCTTATATGCAAAGTAGCTAATTTGTCAATAAAAGCCTTTTCGCTTAAACAGGCTTTGGATAAGAAATGTTATACCAGAAAAACAATACTCATAGGTCAACTTCAGCCACTTGACCAGCTTATGTCATTATTTTCTAGTTAAAATATTGAGATCTGGTGCTTATGTAATGTACTGAGATGAATACATAATGTATAATTAATTAGAAATACAAATGCAATGTGTGTAATTATTCATTTTAGATCTTTAAGACTCAATGCTCCATTCAGAAATCTCTCTAATATTTTAAAGTTTATTAAATTAAGTATAATGAAAAGATTGGAAACTTTTCAGGTCCTATTAAACTTTATTATCTGGAAATGTTAAAATTAAGTACAATAATTACTTGAAATTTTGTGATTGTTTATTTACCTATTTCAAATCACTTTCAAGAAAAAACTAAGTGCAAGTGACAGATTTCCTCCTGGAGATGTAATTCACTTCAAATGTTACAGTCACCTTCTTGTCCACCAGTACCTTCTCTGCAAAGCTGCTTTTCATACAGGTATTAGCTGGGATTTTTCCTCCTAAGATGCAGGATTTCGCTGAAATCTATAAGAATCCTCTCTGCCCTTTTATCCAGCTTGTCGAGGTACCTCTGAATGGCAAAACAATTGTCCGGTCTACAAAGCACTCCTCCCACTTTTGTATTGTCTGTAAAGGCGGAAAATGTTGGGAATACTACCTCTCATTACTTCTGTTTTGATAACAATATTTTGTTTCATCAGATGACTAAAGATTTTTTCTCAATTACATGTCAGAAGACCCTATGTGTATCTATTCTGATACAATAATATAAAAATAGTAAGAAGTAGGTATGGTTACTAACTGATTTGCAGTCTTATCAAGTGACTTTAAGAAGTGTTACTTGTAGCTATGCTAGACAGCACACACTTTAAAAAAGGATGCATAGATGTAGTATTGAAAGACTCTATCAAGAAACAGAAAAAACAAATAGAAGTTGCAAGCCTGCAGAAAGCACTATAATTCTAATGAGTTTTTACACCATTTATATAAACATCAGAAAAATTAAGCACAGCAGGGCGCTGTGTGGTCATTAGCTACATGCTCGGGATACTACACAGTAGCAGCAATGCTACTAGCTTTGAAGTAACCACACTGTTATGGCAAAATACCATCTGGTATTTTCCCCTGTTACCCCATAAATGACGTTTGTATGCTGTAGCTACTCTAATAACCTATTCTCAAAAGGTGAAAACACTAAGCAGATGTTGGGTCAAAATGAATTGTTTATGTGGCATAAACTTCAGACAGGCAAATCAGAGCTTTAAAGTTATTTTCTCCTACTAATATTACTCTACTGTAAAGTAAATGAACAATATAAAAAAAACCCCTCAACAAACCAGCTAAATAAAAACCACACAAAAACCCCTGAACTAAAACCTAACAGCTGCATATCTAGAAACAGATATGAAATTTTGTTCTCAGAATCATAACCCCAAATTCTGAAGGTCCTTCTACGGAGCACATGTTTTAGACAAAAAGCATTCAAACTAATTTGTAGATTGGTAGCAGACAGCTGTTTTCGGACACTGTTTCAACTACATCCTGTCACTGTGTCAAGCATGATGAAGGGTAGAGTACTGTGTTTCCTTCCTGAATGGGTGTATGAATATACTGCATTTGCCACAAATGCTCCTGCCTGCTAGGAGAAAACTATCACTTGCAAATATTATTCAGATTTACTTCACGGTAAGAGTTTCTGAAGAACTTTCTAAGTCTTATAAAAATATTAGATATGGTCTCAAGAAGCAAAATGCCTCCTCTGCTGCAAGACTTTAGGGACTCCAATTTTAACACTTTAGTATGACTGATGCTTTTCAAAATGTATTTCTATAAAACAAAAATAATTTAAGATACATTTTTATTCATATACTGTCATATAACCACACCCTGTCTTAAGATGCATTTCAGGTTCCTGGAGATCTGAAAACAGCATATATTGCCTAGCGAATCTTCTGACCCACAAGATACATGCCACTAAATAAAATGAGGCTCCCAGAAATAAAGTATTCTTGAAGAGCATTGTAAATTTTAAAACCCCACCTGGATATGCATTTTTATAATGCTAAAAACTGCAGTTAACATTTGTAATTTGTATTTCTGTTGTTCCCATTATCAACAATTGCACTATTGCTTCAGGTTACATTTCTAACTTTAAAAAACGAAATTCTGCAGCTGCTGCATCAGTCATACTGACTGGGATAGTTCTGTTAAATTTACCTAGAAGCAAATTAGTGTAGGGATACAGCCCTTGGCTGACAGTCAGAAGACTTTAAGTTTTGGTCATCTGTGTAACAGTTAGGTAGTGAGATGGAAAATCACTCCCGTTACTTACTTTCCTCCACCTTCAGCACAGTCTATTTAGGCTGCAAACTTCTTGAGA
Source organism: Nycticryphes semicollaris (assembly GCA_013400055.1). Taxonomy (NCBI): domain Eukaryota; kingdom Metazoa; phylum Chordata; class Aves; order Charadriiformes; family Rostratulidae; genus Nycticryphes; species Nycticryphes semicollaris. The sequence continues at coordinate 28,454 of VXBJ01001940.1, read as the reverse complement.
CTAAGACTGTTTTCCTTCACATCAGTCTTAATCCCAGGGATTCCAAAAAGAAAATCCTAACCTAGGGTATGATCTTTGGATACTATATTCCTCTAAGAATCACCAATAACACAAAAACTAAAGATAAAGTAAAAGCCTTTGATTAGTGAACTTTCTGTAAAATTTCTGGATTTGCTCCAGAAAGAGTGGAAAAATTTGGCAAATATCTCTAAAGCATGAAATAGCTCATATGCACAGAATATGATGTGATTATAAATCTACAGTGGACACCAACGCTCTTTCAAAGGAAATAAATGAGGATTAGGGTACAGCTGACACCTTTCATGGCAGCTGAGCAGCAGTTGTATCCCTCTGCATGTTAAGAGAGGTTGATTATTGTTTTCTCAGTTCAGAAGACTATGTGCAGATAATGTGAAGAATTAAATGGATTTCATACCTAAACAGCAATTTCAAGAAAAAAAATAGAGCAATTTTCAAAAGCAAACAAAAAATACTAACCAGTTAAGTCTAATTCTCCTCTCTGTCCCTGCAAAAGGAAAGTTGACATTTGGCAACAAGAACAATTCACAGCAGCATTCACTTTGCTTTTGGCTATTTTTAAGGTTTGGAACCAACACTTCAACAAGGTGATAAATAGGAAAATTAAAAGTATTCCACAATCAGCTACTCTAATGCAAAAAGAAAGCAGACCTTCCATTGATATTTTTCCCAGTACCATAAAACCATAGCCAATCATATTTTCTATATTATGCAATTTGCATGGAAACTCTGCATACATGTATCATCAGCCAAATTTTGAACTCCCTACTCAACCTAAATCCAATGGTTATTTATCCAAATAAGGAGTCAAATATATGAAACATATTTATAACTATAAACATAGTATTTTCTTGTGTTTTGGTTAAGTAATGGATATGTGAGTTTTTCAACTGCTGTGGTGTCCACTAGAGCTAAATAAATTCTCCTTTCTTCCTTCCTGTTCTACCCCCCCCCAGAATCTTGTGGAGATTTTTTTTCCTGACTTACACAGTTTTTCCACTTCCCTCTAGAAGCTTTATGGCATTATAATAGTTAAAGTTTTAGGAAGGGGAGGTCTCACCAGATAACAGGCAATTGTTGCAGCTAAAAGTGGCAGTCATTCCCCTACCTGACTCCTTGTTAGGCTGGCTCAGACACCTCATGAAATTTCACCTTTAAAGGACAATTAGTCCTTTAACCCAATAAAGTCGAGCCCTTAGTCCATATCATATCACTTCAGAAACTCAGTTACAATGAACTGTTCAATGAACTGTGATCGTAGTCTTTCTTCATCATAACATCTTAACTCCCTTTCAACTAATTTATAGTGAAATATTTGGACAGATTGTTACAATTACCTACCTTCTACTGACTATCAGGAGTTTTTCCTGCTGCTCTGTTAATGATTCCTTGTAAACACAGTTTTTGCATGCTTGCAAAAGTAGTCGTTCAACTTTTTTATTATTCTGCCCATAGTTGTAACTAAATCATTTACTTTTTTCTATTATGATGGTTTTCATTTCCATTCTGAGAATCAATTCTTGATTCAATAAGCTACATAAACACAAGTTTAATTTTTAAGCAAGTACACTCACAGATTTGGAGCATTTTTGTTTACCATTAACCATCATGCAGCAACAAACAAAAAATAACAAATTTACTCCACAATAAAACTAATGGATTCCAAGCCATCTCAGAAACCAAAACACCATCTTACTTGTTTTAGAACAAAAAAATATTTAATTATAAAACTAAAAGAACAAATTGTTTTATCCTGCCTTAGCCCACATATAATCTTCTTATGTTAATGTTGCATTACCACATTTACCACAATACTCTTGGGTCATCTGGCCATTTCATCTCACTTTAATGTAAATGAGAATACCAGCATCTGTATCAGTGTTGGAAGTTTCCCTTTTCACTTCACTTTCGGTGGTAGTCAAAAGAAAAAAACCTGTATTTTTAACAAAGTAGCATTCTTTACAGAAACATGCATGAATTGGTCTTAAATAGTGGAGAAGAACAAGTACTTGGCTTCTATTGTTCTGTTGGACTCTTGCTGATCCATTAACAAAATAAATCTTTTGATACCAGCTAAGCCAAGAGTGCTCAGTGAATATCCATTGCCATCAACTTATCTATTCTAACTGTTTTGTGATTTTTCATGTTATTGAGATCACACAAAGCAGAACTGCAGTGAAAAGGTTAATGGAAAATTTCTTTTTGTTTCCCTATATGGTCCTTGGCATGAAAATTCCATAGTAGGTAAATCTGTAATAATCCTTTCTCTGGATCATCAGAAGCCAGGGTGAGTAGTTCTAATAAACTCTACTGCAGCCGTAATGCTTCAATACTATTAAGTATCTTGCTTCAGTGATTTATGTCAAACCAGTTCTCTGTTTCACACTTGAATAAATAACTGGGCGAAAGGCAGGAGAGACAAATTAAGAATAATTGTTAAGATTTTCCGTGGAGACAAGTCATCTGAAGGGGTCTACGTGGTTCAGCATAATTATTAATGAATATTCATTAATTTACTCTCAAAAGAGCAATAAATAGCGTGTTCACAGAGTAGCCAATGATACAAAGTTAATCAAGGTAGCTAAGGCGAAGAATAGCTGCAAGGAGCTGTGCAACCTGCTTCACAGTAACTGGTTGTCTTGGCAATAAAGTGACCACTAAAATTGAGTAGATAAATATAAAGTGATGTACAACTTTGAGCTAATATCATAAGCACAATATTGCCTGGATGTAAACCTACTGGCCACTGAATGGACTTCTTGTTTTCTGCCTCAAAGCAGTTCACAATACAAAGCCACAAAATCTGTTATCTAATGTGTTTTAACAACAGGAGAATTCACTTTCAGAGTTGCTTGCAAATCATTTATTAGGTCAGGAAAACACCACTATGCCTGTTTGCTCGGTGTCTTGAATTGTGCAACATAGAAAATCAACTCACGAATTTCAGCGAGGCTTTAGGTTGAAGATATGTTAGAGGGAAGGGGAAGAGAAGAAAAAGAACTATCCAGAACCAAATGGACTAAATTAATTTTACTGTTTATTAATTAAGGTTGGTTATACACAGTAACTATGTGCAATGTACTAGCAACCAGTATGGTAAGCAGTTATCATTACCACAAGCATATCAAAACTGAAGCAAAAAATTGTCCAGGTATATTGCACTCTACATAGGTTTTTGTGACAGAGAAAACTAAAATTGTTAAATGAATATGAGCTTAACTGACTACACTCTAAAGTAAAATAATTGGAGGACTGAAAACTACACTTATCAAGAAAAGAGAAATCAAACTCAATACAGTATATTTCTAAGAACTAATTTCTGGTAGTTATTTGCTATATACGGTTGCATTTTATTGAGAATATAAAGAGTACTGCAACTACTTCAGTACAAATTAGATTGTCTCAGTTTTACATAAATTAAAAAAAAATTCTATATACTGTATTCTAGTATTTATTCCTCTCATTCTTAATAAATGATGTGCACTGATATTTATCAAACAAAATCTAAACGCATGGAAAAAACTTTCAACTTAAATTCAATTCATATTTTGAAATTCATGTGTTCTTCCAATATATGTGTTTGAACATGGTCGAGTGATTATGCTTTTCTAGCACAATCTGACTTTCTGAACTTGGGTTATTTATTCTCTACCTTTGTTCTAGGTTCTAATATGATAAGGATATCAAAGAAAATTATGTACACATTCTATGCACTCCTCTCCTTTCTGCTGAACATTCAAATAATGCATAGGTAAGAACAACAATTCTCCAGTACTCTGAAGACAGTATTACTTGTAACAAAGTCAAGATCCATATAGTATAAACATCAATTTGGTTCTCTAAACTGACTTAAGAAAATAAGATTAAATATTGATTTAAAACAAATAAACAAACTAATTTAGATTTTAACTAGCTTTTAAATAATTTTTAAAGGGTGCTACTAGCCCACAATTCTCAAACCCAGAATCTAGTAGCTTCCAATAAAAGCATAATGCGATCAGAATCACACATTTCTGGATTTAGACTGAAGCTACCATTTCATTTTTCCATTGCAAACTTTAATCAACACATCTCTGAAGATGCACTGAAATTTATCAAGAACAGAAATCTAAACTCCAGTCATGGTAGTATATTTTATGTATTTGACCTTTTCTTATTCTTTTCTAACAGCTTCTGCTGGACACACCTTGGTTTTCCCATGGCTGCAAAAAGTGTGTTGTAGAAGGATTGAGGAACTACAGAAAGTGGTTAAAACAGAGGAAAACATGTACGGCTAGCAAAAAGCAGCTAGGAAAGCAAGACAGTGACTAAAGCAGTTAGATAACTTTATGGGACACCATCTGCAAAGTTTACAATAGAAGAAAGGATGATTTTCAGTGTATGTGTGTATACACATTGCCTGAATCACAAAGTGATGAACTGTGGGAATGCAGAAACCACAGGAACATTATGCCTGGGAGAAAATTTTGTGTAGCTGTGTACTTCATTACTTCTCTTCTTTACCCTGATGGCTCTGCTCATTGTGACTGTGATGCATCAAGGCAATAGAGACAGTCATGAGCTAAGAGACTACAATTTTTTGAAGGCAAGGCACAAAAACAAGCACAGGAGAATGAGCAGAGCTTTCTAATGAACAAATGTTTTCTAATGACAAACTAAGACTAGTAACAAAATAGAACAGCTCTGCTCTATTTATTAGAAAGATCTTCTATAGAGACACTCCATTGCAAAGCAGTACAGAGTTTACGGTTTATTATTTAAATGTGTTACTCTGGGTTGACAATTATTTTCTTCTGTTGTTTTATCATTAATTGCTTCTACTGTAAGTGTTACCATAAGTTTTTTATGGACTTTTAAGCAGGACAGAATTGGCTGAGAAGTCTACTATTACCTAGCCTACCCAGGTTTATGGGGAAGCAAGTATGATTTGGAGATGATATGCATGCTCAGATCCTAGTTTGTTGCTCCAAATACACAGAAAAATGCTAACACAGAAATCTTTTTATAGATTCCAGAAGCAGAAGTCAATAACTATTAAATGATAGCTGAAATGTGGCTCATTCTCAAGATCTGCAATGTCTGCTGCACAGACACTGAAGTGTACTCCAAAAGAAAGGGATGCTGCCTTCCAGTGCAATCTGTGAATAATTTCTAACACACATTGAACCTATTTATATGTAAAAGATCTTGTGGAGGAGAGAGAAGCGTTTGTACTGAAGCGCCTAAACATAGGTATTCTTGAAAACTTGAAATATGTAACAGCAACAAATCGGGAGGTGTCTCCAAATAAAACGGTAGACTTGCTGTCCAATGACTTTGATTTTGAAAGTTATTAATGTTATTCTATACCCTATTATTATTTTGAATTATGGTATGTATTGTTAGAAATAGGCATTTAACAAGTACACTTTCACTAGTACTAGTGTAACCTTTCGGAAAGCTCACTAGCAAAACTTAACACCTTTCTGGAGAAGTAGTATAATAACAGCTCTGGAATAAATCCTATTTTCAGTCCCTCTCTTTTTCATTTCTCTCATTAGTATTGTTTCTTTTTTATTTTCTTCTGCTTAAATTGAAGAATTCACTGCTGGAATATATTAATTGTATTTAGAAGTCTCATAGTTGATCAACTGATCCAGAAATCATAGTAGGTAATAATGAAAGTATTTTTGTCCTTAACCATGCCTGAAAGCAGAAATCAAACTGACAGATCTACATGCAATCGCTTCTTGACCGTTTCCAAAGTGGAAACTCCAAAGCCTTATAGGCAATTTCTTTCTTTTCTTTGTTATCTTCACCCTCAGCAAGTTTCCAATAATACGAAGTAGAAACCTTCCTCACTGCAAACTGAACCCTTTAATTCTTGCTCAATCTTACCTCACTATGATGAACAATTCCCTCCAATTTTGCTGCTGCCTTTTATGCATTTGAAAAAACAGTGTTCCCTGAGAATCTTTTCTCTTTAGGTCAAATAAAACCCATTTATTTAGATTTCCCTTCTCTAAGGAACTCTGATGATTTTGCTCCTATTTCAAACAATCTCCATTTTTTCAAGGTGTAGTACCTTGGTACAGTATATTTTGTATCAGTGGCCAGTTTGGAGCATTTCATATCTCATTATAGGAAGCTTACTTGATACTTAATTTTGTGTAATAAAATCTAAACTACTGTGCATAGAATGGGTCTCTACATGCTCAAAGTAATCCTACAGGTTTTCAGTGGCTGAATGCACAGGTAAAATTATAAACTAAAAGCCCTTCTTCATTCAAACTGAGGAGTCATACAGTTCAATAAGAAATGCCAATTACAGTGGCTTAGATGTTAATATTTTGAAGACTGTCAATTTGATCTGCAATTTACAGGCATAGTTCAAATTCTTATGGTAATTACAAGTGCAAATACTAGCAGTTTGACATCTATATTTTATAGTTACCAGTAAATCTAAAAGTTCTACTTATCTGATGCCTAATTGCAGTCAACAGTAATTATATCACAGATATGGATAAGGAAGGCAATCTACATTTACTCGGTGGACATTTTTTTTTAATACAGTAATAAACAGACTTGTTTTCTAAAGACTCACCCATTTTCCTGAAATTTCCACTTTCAGTGACACAACAATTCCAAGTAGTTCTTACAAGTTTTAAGTTTCTTAATCAATAACAATATCAGAGTAAAAAGCTGTGGCCAAAGATACCTTAAAAACAGATTATTTACCAGCAAATATTACCAAAAGAAACAGAAAACTGGCCATTGAGAAAATGGGGCAGACAAGTCCCATGGAAATAAGTGAGAAACTTGATAGAAAGCACAAGATTTTCCCAAACTGAAAGTTGAAACTTCCTCCTTTGTTAAATAAGGTCAAGTTTTAACAATTCAAATATATGAAATGCTGCTTCATACAAGGATGTAATTTGGGTTCATTCACTCAAACTCCTTATTACTTACACAACGTAACATGCATGTAAAATACTGGGACAGCATGAAATAACGTGGCAAATGGGACCAGCATGAGTCAAGTAGTTTGACTAAAGGCAACTATCAACTGAAAAGACCAAACAGGCATCCTAAAATATATAGACATTAAAGAGGGCTCTGCAAAGAGATTCCAATCATTTGTTGAGCACCTGATTTCATACTCTCAGCCCCACAACTTAAGCAAGCTGGTTTATGAAAGACTTTATCTAGACCAAGTAATGAGACTTCCTGGCTAAATTAGTACTGGGAAAAATACATCCTCAGAAAAATACGTAGCAAGCAAATAAAACTGATGAAAGACATCAACATAAAGCATCTAGTTTTTTTAGAAAAATATTAAAAAAAGATTGTGCATAAAGCTTCAAGATTTCTTCATTGTGCTAAATACTCAAAACAACTCTTACTATCACAAAACCCCTTGAAATTAATAATAAAAACCGGCATATAATCAAATGCAGACTTTTAAGGAGTCCAGAATTCCTGACGTGAAACTTCAAGTTCCCTTCCTTTGAAGGAAAGTATAGATGAGAAATATATAAAGAATACCTGGCAATTTTGCAGTTATTTTAGTAATATACTGATGTATCATAGGTCTCAAGAGACAAAATGTTCCTTCCTAATGCACCTTTTGTTCCCAGTAATACCCAACACCACAAGATTATTAGAAATACTTTCCAAGACTACCAATTACAAAAGTGATGGCACTCGAGCTAACAGGTCCAGTAGGGTGAAAGTACCTATGAAAATGAAAAAGCATACATGGAGTACAGGGTTTGGATTTTCCTTCATAAATTACTCATGTTCATATAAGTAATACTCAGTAGCATTTAAAAAAAAAAAATATGGCAGTGCAGGGAGAGAAAGCAATAAATGAAAAACTGAACTGGAGAAATTTCCAGGGGGATCTCAGTTTAAAATACAGTAAGATTCTTTACCATAAGTACAGATTTTTTGAATTGTGAACAGTCATTGTAATGACTAGTTCTTGCACAATGCTGCACTCAGGTGGGAGGAGGCTCATCCTTGAAGAACAAGGGTATCTGTTCCAACGGACCAGGGTCAGAAGATGTGTCAGTTTTAACAGCATTTTGTAACAAATATTAAATGAACTGCACGTAAAATAATAAACAAGTGGTAAAAGCTTGAATCAATTACCTGAAGTTTTCTGGAATTACAAATTAAATAAAGACAAGGAAAAAGTAAAATATGACATAATACTTAAACGGGGGAGGTACGGAGTCAGTTTGGAAAAAGACATGCAATAACACAAACAGGTAAAGAGGTAAAGTGGAAAAAAACCCAAACATTCAACTCTTACCAAACTAAATTATAAATTAACAGACATATAGCTTACACTGAAAAAAACATGTGGTTTCATTCCCTCAATTAAATTCAGATAATGAGAAATATTTTACAAAAAAGTAAGTACAGTTTTCATTTGTATTAATTTCATACCAAAAAATCCAACATCTCTTACTATAAGCTAACTACTAGCACTGTTATCTGTTTCCTCTCAAATTAACAACCAGAGCCTTAGTCTGGATGATAACAGTATTGGTAGCATCATCCTTTTTCATGAAATTGTTGAACCTACTAATTCTTTGACTAACAATCCTTGATGTACTCTGTCACTAACCTCCAAAGTTCTGAATGCAATAAAACAGGTAAAAACATTTTTACGACTAAGGATTCTAAGTTACTAATTCAGAAGCAGAAGACAGAAGACAAGACAGACTGCAAGCATCCATCCCAAATGTTTATGGTGGTGTTTGGACAATCTGTTGGCAGAAGAATGGTTTGGGTTTCTGTCTGCTCAGGGAGGAAAAAGAATTAAAATCAAACACACATAGTACATTTCTTACAATTGAATTATTTTATATCCTTGAGGAGGCTAACATTAAATGGATGATTGGGTGGATTGGGCAGACTAAATACAATAATTTCCAGACTGCAGGAGACTGTTCCCTGTTCCTATGATCCTGTTGTCCACGCTGTGGACCTAATTAACCACCTCTCTGTTTCTAAATTTCAGTTCCTGGAAATCATGTACCAGAATGGCGGCCTGGAAAGGTGGGAAGCACTCTGCATCCCATAGGTTAGACAAGCATGTCATTCATTTTATGGCTCTAGATCCTGTCTTTTTTAACTCAGGTGACTAATTGCTGTATTCTGACTGGCTTTCAAATATTCCTAGGATGATGAAAATTCACATTCTTCGGCCATTAACCATCAAATTTCTAGCTCTAATTCTGAGGCTCTCTATTGCCTCACAGCAGGAAGAAAATCTAATCTGCAGTTCCAGAAGTACAGGGTTTTACGTACCTTTATAAAAATTTCAAGTGGAGTACTGTTCTTAAGACATATTAAATAAGTACAAAACACAGAAATAGAAAGGAAAATTAAGTTCTGTATGCTTAAAGGTTCCTCTTCTGCTACTATGGCAACTACAGTAGTACTCAAAATAGACAAGGTACTTCATCCTCCTGTCAGATAACATTTAACATTCTATTTGATTTGTACTAGCTGGATCAAGGAAACTAAGCACTCAAACAAAATTAAGTTCATATGTGCAATAAAGTATATGAAAGCCAAAATAAACTGACACACAGAAGAACAATAATTTCTAAAAAAGGGAATTAATAAATTGTATCTGAATGCTTAGGTCTTGCATTTGTTGATTTAAATTATTTGGAGGAAAAAGGTTTAGGTATTTCACCTCTACCTTAACATTTTAAAATTTCTTCCAGATATAATTTTTAAGTGTGTATCCATCTTTGTATTTGTTTTAAAAGAAGAATTTTTCAGACTTAGTGCCTAAAATAAATCATCCCTAGTAGATCACTGCCACGCTGGGACAAAATCTTGTAGAAATAGTCGGGTGGGATTCTGAGGCTGAAATGCTAGCGTCCTCTGGCTTTGGACAGATTAAACTCCAGATCTCCTTCCACTATGGTAGAGGGATTCAGATTCAACATCATTCTACGCAATTCTAAACCATATAACTTCTCAAAAATACCTGCCAGAATTTACACAGGCTTCTTAAAAAGCATTTAAAAGTTATCACATCCAGTTAGAACCATAGTAAATACATTCATTCTCTGGTAAGGGATAAAAAAAATTCCATCAGTTCTTGGTTGCTAACAAAATAGCAATTTATAAAATTTCCTTTCAAAATTAGAAGTGAATTTTCTAAGGAAAAACAGTTTAAATTGTGAACCCAATTGGGATTTAATTTGTTGTGGTTAATGTTTCATAAAGACAGGTGAAATATATGCTAATGACTTTAATGGAAGCAAGCACTATATGATTGCTCAGTCATAAAATATGAAGAGTAAGAATAAAGAGTAATGTTTACAGAGAGTTACCCATGTAGATAGAGTATGTTTAATCAGTATAAACAGAATACACTCCTAATAATTGATAAAATATTTAAGGTTCCTACATTCCTTTAGCTGTCAGAAGCACTGTGGTTCTAAAACAACAGCAAAACCTAAATAAAATGCTTTCGTTTTCTTTCTTTTTTGTACCAGTCCTGAAAGCAGAGCACATTGTGCACAAGTCTCTAATGTATCACATTTCTTTCAACTTTTTAAGTAGCCAGCAGCAAATCAATATCACAAAAACTATATTCCTGCTGCTTTCTCCTATTTCTCTATCACACCCAAGTCAATCTTAAAATAACTTTCAATAGTAATATACATCTACTCATAAAAATCATGATGTTCTGTACTACAGACAAATACAATATATTGATTTTAACACAGGAATTGAACTGATAGTGCTTGGCATAGGACATAATAGGAAAGAAATAACAGTGCTGGTTCCCATGCAGGGCAGTAATGCAACGTGCACCAGGTCTTCCTCCCTGCTTCTCTGTAGCACCATGTCCTCACTGTTGCTTCAAGCTATGCAGTAGAATGAAATCAGTCTTCATAAACCTAGTGCTGCTACCAGTCATGCCCTCATTTTAGGGTGCAAAGTCAGATTTTTGTAATGGCTTCTAAAGAGCTTAGCATTAGGAGCAGATATATCAAATGCTGTTAGCGGTAAAAGTACCTCCAACTTCAGTAACAGCAGCACTGCATCAATCTTGAGCTCTTCGTAGAATGTCATTCTGATGTACAAAGTTTTGTACATCCAACTGGATATAAGCAGGAGGCAAGGAAAATACTTCTGAATTTTACACAAAGGGCTTCCCTTTTTCTTATATACGTATGAGATGAGCTTACTTCCCTAAACAGGCACCATATTCATTATCTCCTTCTGCAGATAAAACCAAATAAGAGAATTTTGAAATGATTTTGTATTAAAAAAGATCATTCAGGGAATTTTGTCCAAGGTTGGAAACTTGGATATTTGCAGTTATATGTTTAATCAGCCTAGGATGAAATGAACTTGGCAGTAGTTAAAAATTCAGCCAAAATAATAAACAAATTTATGAGCCTATCCAAATCTGTGGCCACAATTCTTAAAACCATTCTGATACTTTAAGCTCAGTTATCTGTTTTCACAGTACTCTTGTTAGTTAGTTCACATACTAAAATATGAATCTTCCATCAAAAGTTTGAGTACTCCAGTGTATCTTAGATGTAGAAGAGAGCATTTTGCTTGGCTTTGGAATATTCATCCCATCATTTAGTCACGGGCCTTTCAGAATCTTTGCCTTTATAGCCAGCCTCAATCCACAAAGTCTTAATACTGCCAAACATCTAGTAAAGTTGATTGAAATTGTAGAGGACAATACTAGTGAGAAACAGTGGAGGAAAACCCTGATTGGTAAAGAAATATTGAAACATTTCAGTAAGAATTGTTTTTCTAGGAATTGACACTACAGAAATCGAGGGTATTAATTGATAAGATGTTTTTGCATTTCAGTGGGATTATTTTCAGTTTACTACAAATTCCATGCCTCAGGAAAAATCAGAAGGAAAGAAACTGCCAAAGATACTAATTAAATGTTGAGAAACCATAAGACAGAAATTAAGAAAAGCTAACTGGACAGAACTAGCGAAAGACAGACGCAAACCAAAAGATCAGATTTTGCTAAGTTCAAGAACGCCAGAGAATAAATTTGGGTGAATCTGAGGAGCTCAAAAATAAAAATCAGACACATGTAGAACTCAAATAACAGATGTTGGAATAAAAATATTAGAATTCCAACATTTTTAATATGTATTTATACTTACACTACCTCATGACTTTAACATTGAACATTTTTAAAATATGTTCTAATAGCAAAAAGCCAATTATACGTGATTATTGTGGTGCTTAAAAAATTCCTTGGATTGTTGGAATTATTTAGTCCTTAACCCTAACACGTACCAGAAATCTATATGAAGTATATAATAACCCCCACCATTTTTAGCAGTTCTAGGTGTAGTTCAGTAGTATCCACTAGTGGGATTACATAACACCTTTTATGTGGTATGATAAGCAGGAGATTGTTAATTATGGATAAGCAATGACTTTTCATCTGAGAAAGATCCCTGCTGATACCAGCCCTGAAGAAGCTCTGCTTTGTTTTCTCTTACTGATTCCTATGGCCATTTCTGACTCCCGTGCCAATACAGCTTCAGAGCCTCCACTGTGGGCGTGTTTGTTCTGGAAATCTGAGAATTTATATTGAGTCTGATTTACTGCCAATGAGCTACCATCCAGGGTATCCTGGAAAATGTTGCAACTTGGAGCAGGGGATAGATCAGAAATCTATATGAAGTATATGCTTGTAGTAAAGTATGTTCTGTAGTGCTTCCTTCCTAAAGTAACTCATAATTGAGCAGGCAGGAAATAAATATTATGTAAAACGTGTAACATGACAGCTGAAAATTATTACTTTGGGGCAAGAAAAGGGCTGTTTTGATAAATTTTTGAAAGGGAGTAGAAGAACCAGCAATATGTAAGCCTTCAAATTCCAGTTACTATAGCAACTGGTCGTATTTTTAGCTATCATAACAACTTGTAGATAATATCACTGCTTGTCTCTCTCCATTTTTCCAAATAGAAGCCTGTATGTTACTGCAGCACAGGAAATTGTAAATAGTGCTTTGCACGTATAAAATATATTGCATGTCATTTTGCCAGCTTTGCCTTACAGCAGAAAAAAAAAAGGCCAGAATCATTTGGCCTTTTAATGGGATAAAGACAAATTATGACTAAACCTTAAATCATTATGGATTTTATTCGGTTCTGAATTAGTAATTTTTAATTCATTTTTTCTCTTTCAGTAGGCAGCGGCAGTCTTCTTTTAGGTCACATATGCTTCATTCCCTATTGTTCACTTCCTATTTTCCAGCTCTCAATCATTTTCTAAAGTCTAAATTTGTTTTACACAAATAAGTCAGTAGAAGAAAGCAATCCAAGCCATGAAAGAGAATTCTCCATTAATATTCTTTTGGATCAGGTATAAGTAGACAACCTATTCCTGGTATAGGGAAAATTCTTCATACCCTATGGAAAACCTTATGAAAAACACATTGTCTTTTAGATGGCTTCAGCTTCCTTCCTATTTCTAACCCTCCCTATAGAGCAGATTATGGCTAAAATCCTGATTCTTAACAACTGCAAAGTAGAGCCAAAGCAGTTGGTTATATAAGTCCACTGCTTTCATACAAAAAAGGTTTATGGCTTTTTTCATGGATTCCTCTTAAGGATATTTTTTTTTTTTTCTTAACCAAATGCACCCAGCCATGACAGGGTAAGAGCAGAATTTAACCAGTCTTGCTGTTAGCAATAAAAACTTCCAAATTGCACCATAATCATGCAGAAGGTCCAGTTTGTGTATTCCACAAATCCCAAGTTAAAAAGCATAGCATAAAATCATAAGCAGTGTGATTACCTGAATATTAACCACAGCTTAAAACAAAAGGTAAGATGCTGCCCTATCTGTTGCTTTTTCCTTTAAACATAACCATACATCTAATCAAAACAATATCCTCTGAAACACAGCCTGGTTGCCCAAGCTAAATTCCAGGAATGCAAATGACAGAGATGACCGGTACCTAGTACCTGCAGTAGGATGCTGTAAGAATACTCATTGTAGTAGAAATAAGAAAAACAAATAGGTGTGGCATGGATGTGCCATAAATTACTCCCTGTCTAGTTTCAACCAGAATAACTGTCCATTCTGTTCCATGGAAATGGAGACAATTTTCCTTTGGTTTCAAGTGAGGAAGAGGGAGTAGGAATGGTTTGTGATTCAGGTCCGGTGGGTGTTATGAAGGAGAGTCAGTACAGATACTTTTGTTCTTTCATATTTTACCTGTACTGACAGGAAAACTGTTAATGAAATCTTGTAATCTATAGCTAGCAGAAGCAGCAGTGAAATATACTGTCAGATGTGTCTTACCTAACTTTATGTTGGACCGTAATCTTTACATAGATGATGCCACACAAACAAAGTGCATTTTAAGACTTATATGTAAATATTATTTTTATTAGTAAATAAAAAAAAAATCACAAGGCAAAAGTTTGATTTAGGAAAATATAATTTCTTTTCAGTATCTGTTTTATTTTTGAAGATAGAAAATGCTATTGAAGTACAAAAGAATATATAATTGAAATCCAATTTTATATGCAGTGTTAGAGATTTATCTTCTAAAATAAACTGAATAAATCATGGGGGTTTATGTTCTGAATTAAAATGAACACTCCAAGGGTGTCTACTAATAAAATTCCAGATGAACCAAAACCAACAAAGGGTAACGTACTTTGGATTCCATTCATGTGCCCTCACAATTCCTGAATTATATAAAACAAAACAAAAGCCCTCTAAGAAAGCAAAGCCCAGCTCAATTATGCAGATAATACGTAATCCAGACTGAGAGAGAGCATGTAGTCAAGTTGTCCTAAGAGGCACTGTGAAGAGGAATTTATAGCATTTAATATATCAGTTTATTTCTAATTTTGTGCGCCAGAAATGCTACGCAGAGTGGAACCAGCAACATCTCCTTACAACATCTGGTCAGCAGCCAAAGGTCTATTCTTGTCACTCAGAAATAATAACCCATGATGTCTAAACTACCTTGGTTTTACCGTCATGGTGAGCATCGCAATCTGACCTGTTGTGGAAACACTGGAGAAAACCCAAAGTTAGTCAGACCATCCACATATTCAAGATCAATCCCATAATCAAGTACCTTGCTGCAATAGGCCAGCAGGCTCAGCATCTTTCAGCTTTAAGCAATACCTGCCCTGTGCCTTTCAACTGTATGGCAAATGTAGGTCTGCAATCCCTTTTGCTACCCTCAAAGCATATTTTCTGACTTTTCTCATGGATTAAAATGAACTATTTTAAAAAGTTATAGTTGGCACAAGAAAGTATGGCAGAAAGAGGCTGTTGAGAAATATATTTGAAGACCACGTCAGACAAAGTAACTTGTTGAAGTCAGTGAACAACACAATATCATTACTACTAACTGAACTAAAAATGAATTCACTTTGCCTCTGGATGTACCTTATCTGTTTAGTTTCTGAAAACGAAATGCTCATCAAGTTTTACTTCTAGGAAACAGTTTCTAAATGCTGAAGAACAACTTAAGGATTTTGCTGCCTCCTGCACTGAGCACTACTCCTTAACTCCTTAACTATAGGCACCACTTCATAGGTGGATTCTTACATTTTAGAGCCAATTCTACGTGAATAAGGCAGGTTTAGCAGGAAGAGACTTGCCCATATCAGTATATTAGTAATTAAACTACATCACTACACTTAAAATCTACTGAAAGTTACTTTTTTAAATCATTGGGTAACTAGAGAATAGGAGTACTATATGAGCAAAAAGTCAGAACTAAGCATAATAAGGATGGCAAATACTCAGTCCTTCATTTTCACAAGTTGTTTGTAGGCACATTTATGTGAAGAAAGAGGGCAACTTCTCAAATTATGTATTCAGTAGACTTTAGTAAGTGCATCATTTCTAAAGAAACAATATTTGTATTTGTTAAAGGATCTACCAATTATGTGTTGTTTGGGTTTTTTGTTTGTTTGGTTGGTTTTTTTTGTTTTTTTTTTAATGGAGCAACAAATTCCACAGGCCAGGGAACTTATTTTCCTTGGCTAGTATGTGTCCAAACCACATCATTAAAAATATACCTAAAATGCCAGTAGCAAAGATGCCTGCAGTTTTGCAACACAGGTGAAGTGGACAGATAACAGCTTACATCTATGCTACCATGAAAAATACACCTGGATTTTAGCTTTGCTTGATATTTTTTCTTTTGCACTTTTTTCTTCTCCATGCTTTGAAACCGTATTTGTACAAGAAGTTTATACCTTTAGGCTTGATAAATACATACCAGTCACAGAGAATCAAACACTACAGTGATTCATATGAGTTGTTAGCTGGCACAATGACACAATAAAACTGTATCTACTGAGCCTACCAATGAGTTGTGAGATCTGATGCTCCTGGTCAGAAGTAGCACCATTGTTTCCAGATGGTGTATTCTACTTACATTTGGAAGAAAGATAAGCGATCACAGCAAACATAAAATGTATCTCTTCAAGGAAACATAACATCATGGCACAAAACTTTCTACTATTATGTCTCATCTTTTCAGGTCAGGTGTATTTGAAAGTCTCTTCACCAGAAAAATAGAAATAGCAGGAAGGAGATTAAAGCCCAGACAATGATCAATTTGCATCAAAAAGAAGAAAAATCTATATATGTAAAAGCTTTAAAACAAAAGTCTGTGAAATAAAATAAAATAAAGGAAAAAAAACCCCAAACCTCAATTTCCATAAATGACCCACTTGTGTTTTCTTAAACTAAGAGAATAAATATATGCAAATAAAAGTCCTATCTGTTCCAGAAAAAAAAAAAAAAGTAGTTCACAGCTGATTGCCAAACTCACATTTATCACAGCAGCATGAATCAAAGCAGGTTGTTTTGTCTTGCTTACACTGAATTTTGGTTAAGACTTTATTTTTTCCCTTAGTTGTCATGGAAACATTTGCAGAGCAAATTAAAGCAGACAAAGCACTGCTTACAAAAAATAAGTTGTTCTTATTCAGGCTGTGCTTATTAATGCTTTCTGAGGTACTCATACAATTTAGAATTATTTTAAAAGTACATTTTATAACACTAAAGATTTATACAATCAATTGTCCAGCAACAGTCTACTGAAATGTTTATTACTATTCCCAGAATTCAATAAGCCCTTTTACATTTTAGCATGTTTCAATATTTGCAATGACCTGTAATGCACCTTTCTAGAGAGGAACTAAAGAATCGTAATAATAAAAAAAGGAACTCGAAGACCAAGAAGAGGCAGGGAAGACAGGGAGAGAGAGGGACAAAAAGAAACAGAGAAAGAAACAGAGAAAGAAAGAAAGAAACAGAGAAAGAAAGAAAGAAAGAAAGAAAGAAAGAAAGAAAGAAAGAAAGAAAGAAAGAAAGAAAGAAAGGAAGGAAGAAAGAAAGAAAGAAGCACAAGCTCATTGATTCTACTTATATATTTTAGCATCTTTGTATGTAAGACATCTTACTTTCCCTTGCAGCTTTTTCAGAAAAGGTCACGTAATCTCCTCACCTTTCTATTATGAAAAGACCACAGACTCCTTTTTTTACGGCAAGTTCTTTCTCTTTGACCTGTGAAAAATGGAAGGGAGATATATATATACACACACATATATATATACACAAACACACATGTATCTGTGTGTGGACAAGGGACAAAGCTGGGACATAGGAGGTTCCACTTAAATACGAGGAAAAGCTTCTTCACAGTGAGGGTGACAGAACACTGGAACAGGATGTCCAGAGAGGTTGTGGAGTTTCCTCCTCTGGAGATATTCAAAACCCTCCTGGACGTGTTCCTGTGTGCCCTGATCTAGGTGTTCCTGCTCTGGCAGGGGGATTGGACTAGATGAACTTTCAAGGTTCCTTCCAACCCCTGATATTCTGTGATTCTGTCTGTGTGTGTGTGTATTTTTATGGCTGTCAACAATGAATGTTGGAATACCAGAAGTACTTCTCTCTAAATAGATGTGGCACAAAAACTGTATTCATCCTGCTGTGCAAGATCTCTTTTGAGAGCTGCCACAAGCTGGAGTATCCCACATTTATCTGTGGTATTAAACTGCCACTTTCCCAAATGCAGAATCATGAAACAAGTTACCCTGTAAGCATATACAGTACGCTTAGCAAAGCCCTTGACCTTTTACTGTGCATCCATCTGTCTACCCCCAACATAAGCCTCAGGTCTCCCTGAAAAAAAAAACCTTTACTACTTTCCTGCTGTGCCAATAGGAGTCACTCAGCACACAAGCAGGCTGTGAAAGAGTATTACTTGCATGGCTAAATAGGACAAAAGCTAGAGACTGAGCAGGGGGTGGGTAGCAGAAGAGGTGTAAGCACCAACATGCTTGTGAGGACAGCCACCCAGCCCATGCCTAGAGCTTTGTCTCTCCCACCCCTGGAAGGCCACCTCTACTACACCAATCTCTATGGAAGAATCCCATTAAGCTTTAGCTCACCCCACTTTTAGCAGTTCTGGTGTAGTTCAGTAGTATCCACTGGTGGGATTACATAA
This sequence comes from Nycticryphes semicollaris, assembly GCA_013400055.1. Classification (NCBI taxonomy): domain Eukaryota; kingdom Metazoa; phylum Chordata; class Aves; order Charadriiformes; family Rostratulidae; genus Nycticryphes; species Nycticryphes semicollaris. Next base: position 9,906 of record VXBJ01001940.1, on the reverse strand, counting down.
CACCTTTTATGTGGTATGATAAGCAGGAGATTGTTAATTATGGATAAGCAATGACTTTTCATCTGAGAAAGATCCCTGCTGATACCAGCCCTGAAGAAGCTCTGCTTTGTTTTCTCTTACTGATTCCTATGGCCATTTCTGACTCCCTTGCCAATACAGATTCAGAGCCTCCACTGTGGGCGTGTTTGTTCTGGAAATCTGAGAATTTATATTGAGTCTGATTTATTGCCAGTGAGCTACCATCCAGAGTATCCTGGAAAATGTCATAACTTCAAGAATGTGCAGCCTGATGAAAGGTAAAGGTAGCACAAGGTTGTCAGCATGTGGGCCATATAGTGCAGGATAGCAAGGGACTCGGTTTCTTCCAGACCTGAACTATCCCAGCTGAATGTGGTGTTACTCTGGATGATGAGATAAAAACGGGAAAGACTTCTTCAGGTTCAGAATTCTAGCATATCAGATACGACACAAGGTAGACTTTATAATAGGAGATATGGCCTGAAAAGCACTGCCCAAGAAAATCTAATAGTACAGCATATGCAGATGGAAACAAAGGAACCCTTCTTTGGATCCCTTAAGATCAATACAGTCAACAGGGCCATGCCCTCTTCATTGCAGTCTCTTGTTTAAATCCAGCAAACAGGAGTACGAAGCTGGGCTTAATATTTGCTATTTTCAATGGCTTATTAGGCAGATGATCTATGTAACTTTCTATAGCACAAATGTGACACTTCCCTGGTCAGCAGACCCTGATTACTAAGTAGCACACTATCATGCTCTACTCCACAAGAGCACCTGAACACTTGAAAACAGGTAAGAAACCAACCTGGGTTGAAAATGTCAAATACCAAGACTATATTTTCTATACACCAAATGCAATATTAATCAAACCCTAAATATCAACATTCTAATAGAGGGAGGGGAAAAAAAAAACTAATCATGTTCTTTTCAGGTTATTTTAACATGTATTTTTACTGCAGTATAGCTTTTATATGGATAAAGCTATATTCAATATACTTAACCATTTCAAATTGGCTATTATCTCAATAAAACCCACCCTATCATTATCGGTATAATAAGCCTCTTGTAGTAGTGTATACATACATGTAAAGCTAGATGGCATTTTCTTAAAATGGTATCTATTTAAATCACAAATGTAACCAGATTTAAAAACTAACTAAATCTATCAGCTTGGATCAAACTCATGTTCTTACTGTGTGTTTTAGAATGACAGTCTTGAAATTAAGACATGCAAGCCACTTGTTGGCTTAATAATTATTAATTTTCTATTCTTTTATAAAATAGAGAAAAAAACCAAAATCCTGCTGGTTAAGGAAGACTATAGATATAAAGTTCTCTCCACGTGGGTATAATCATCTAGAGAAAGCAGTGGGTAACACTGGAATTGCTGAGTCATAATTACAGGATGCTAATAGTTCGCATTTTAATTATTTGTATTTAATCAAGGAGATAGTTTGAATTCTGAGTTTCATAAGAACTTCATTGGCACAGATACTTTTAGTTATACACTCATCACACTTCTTTCCACAGTAGACTCTGCTCACAACAAATATCATCCAAAGCATTTCAGAGTGCTAGGATCATACAGCTGGCAATACTTGCAATTTACCACTAGTGACATGTTGTCCTCACTAATGTTTGCCTTATGCTCCTAACACTGGTTTTAAGATTCACAAAGGATTTCTGAGCTATTTTGGTTTCTCAGAAGAACATAAGCAAAGAACTACCACTGCTACTGTCCTATGCCCTCGCTGTCCTCTGAGCAAGCATGTAACAGGCTAGCAGAGCAGACATCTGCATTTCTGTTTTTCAGGCAGTACTGTTATGCCAGTAAATAGGCAACATTATGTTCTAACTCTCAGATTTCTTGGAGGACTAAAATTATGTTTAGATTTTATCATTCTTAATAATGCTTATGTTGACATCATCCAGTAATTACTTTTAATATCACGTTTGGAGTGAATGCCAGGTGCAAGTTGGATCCTATAAGCAAAAAATACATACTTTAGACAATGTTTCTGAAAGTAATAGAGGAAAACTGATTAGGTGAGTCCTGACAAAATTGTCTCAAATATTAAGTACATTCAGTTGCAGACTTGTTTATCTTGAAAGCTCCTCTTCTGCAAGTTCCTCAAAAAGCACCCTTCACACTCAGACTCTTTTCACGATTCCAAAATCTTGGTGTCTTAGTCTTTCTTTAGCAAACCACAAGATCTGTAAGAACATTTGTAATGATTATGAATGCACTATACTTTTTTTGTTCTTCAGAGCATAAAACCACCCAAATCAGGAAAACATCTGAATATAAATTAAGAATTCAAAACTCTTAATTCAAAATACCAACACAAATTGCATGACAAATTTAAGTTCTTTAATACCATAAACTGCATGTGCTGCAAATCACTCCTTATTTAGCCACATCTCCTGAAGACTTTTAAAAATTCCTGCCAATAAATTCATTTTCATTCCTGTAAGCTTAAAGACTTAGTGTTATAACATCCTTCTATGCAGAATGGTAAATATGAAAATTAAATACAAAATGCATGTCTGCTACAAAACTTTGACCAACTTGAACTGACCACAAGAAAATATTCATTGTCACTTCAACAGGGAAAAGATCTAACTTTGTGCTAGAACACATATCCATTAAAACATGACTATATATAAATTGGTCAATTCTAGTTTCAACTTAATTGACAAGTGGAAAAAGGATGATCATATGTCATTTGACACCCCAATATTCCTCTGCAAAGGAAAACCCTTCTCTTAAATATTTAAAGCTCAATAAAAAATATTATTTGTGCATATTAACTAAAAGGAAAGACAGCTGCTCTTTCAGAGTTTGTTTATATTCAGTTCAAATAGTGACTTAATGAATACAGCTAATTAATCACTTCAACTTATTAAGATTCTACTAATGTAGAAATTAAAATAAGTGTGACTGAAGAGAAAAAAAACCCATAGTGTTGTAGGAATAGAACTTTTAATATCATTTTTATAAATGATATGAATTAACAATACTGCAGGTCATTTACTTAGGATTCATTACCTCTGAAACAAGCTTTACAAGAATTTTCCAAAATGCAGAATATTGATTTATAAGTATTTAATTCATAAACTACTTAAAAAAATAAAAACGGTACTTAAATTTTGGAGAGGAGTCCTTCCAATAATCATTAATGTTATCTGGAATACGTCAATTTTCAAACCCTTCAGAGAGCTGCATTGATAACTATCTAGTGCCTGAGTCTAGCTGCAGTAGTTAGCATACCATCAGCACTTGATATAAATCTCAACTGTTTGTTTGTTCTTAAATATGCACATTCCCCTTGAGAACAAAGGAGAAAGAGGAAATACCAAGCATGAAAACAGTTTAAGACAATTTACAAAGATGCATAATCTACTTAATATAAAATACTATACGGGATTTTGAAAAAGGCATTTTTCCTATATTCTACACAAGACAGAATCCTAATTTGCTCTTGGCTTTTAAGATCTTTCAAATCATTTTTCAACCCGCTCCAACAGATTTCTGAGCCAGCTGGATGTGGATCAAGAATGTGTAAACATATGGCAAAAATGGTAACCAGTAACCTCCTAGAGGTGTATAATGATTCATTTCAAAAATACATATTCCAGCATTATTAATAGACTCTTTTGTAAGTTACATATTTTTAAAAGGTTAATATTTAGAGTAGTATAATTTTATTTCAGTTTTCTCCAATGAAGTACTGGCACAGTAGAGTCTAACTGAACTGCCCAGAATGATTTCAATGCCTTGGTACAGTCTTTTGGGCAGTACAACATAATGAAATCATCCGGCATCAGCACATCTTCTGCCATCCTCAAGTAATTAAGAGGCTTTATTCCACCCAACCCTGTTTCACTGTCAACTTGTTACGTCAACTAACAACTAGAAATAAAGGGCTTTGGTTCGCTTTAATGTACATGTGTGCACGTGAGACGTATTTGATGTGAATCAACATATACACTGGCTAGACTAAGCGTAAACAAAGCCAGGAGACAGTGCCCTCATACCGGTCTTGGAGTCCTTCAAATACAGTATTAGACAGTGAGGTAAAGATCTTTTTTTCAGCACTCCTAAGACCCTCATTAGTGAGTTTCTTTCTGTACTCACCAGTACTCATATCTGGGTTCTACAGTTTCATACTTCTGAAAAAAAACCCCAAGGAACAGAGTAAGACAGAAATTGGTATTTTTATGTTTCATATGTCAACATCACACCTTCCATCTCCATAAAAGATGTGCATGGCTTCTTTGTGATGATTCTTAAGGCTTTAAATGCCAGATTTTTCAAAGGCATTTAATGCTTACAGATACTACTGTAACTAAGGACAAGGTGCCACTAGTAGATGGTAGGCTTGGCTTCTCAAATCTTATGTTACTTAAGGTAACCTAAGGTCCCAAATGATCTTTCAGAAAAGTGTATAGAAAAAAAAAAAAAAAGATCCGATTGCCATCCATAGAAAATTCCACTTCTCTCTGAGGTGCTAATAAGATAAACCAGTATTTACTTACCCACTTCACCAATAGTGTAATTAGTCTCTGGTACTGCTCTGTGTCCTCAGTGCTGTCTCTCACAAGTAAAATGAACTGTGAAGATCTGAAGAGCTAAATCTTTACAATAGCACTACAGAGATGGGTAGGTTTCATCACATTACTGCACACATCTAAACAGCAACATTTACATATTATATTATTGCTACAGGTTTGCCCCAACTACAAACATAATCCTTTGATCTCTTTGTTTCTTGGCTCCCAGTACTTATTTTTATTTTGAAAGGGACATTTCAGGCTGGGACTTCTGCAAGCTTTTTGACACAACTGGCAAATTCTAAAAAACTAATTCATGCAGGGGTGATTTTTTGAGGAACAGAACATAACTGGGTCAAGTATGGTTCTAGCATATGATGTTAAATGGTGTCCTTCTGGCTCTGGATATTAGTAAAGTGCATGGGGAAAACAATGTAAGCTACTGTAACCGTCCAGATCTTAAAATGACGTTGAAACATGAGCATGTTCTGGTTTGTTCCTTATTCCCTACTAAGCAACTATGAACAGTATTAACATCGCAAAGTTTTTACTGCAATCTACAATCTACATAAGTCAGGGTAAACATCTGAAGTTTATTTCTATGATAGACATAGCAAGTTTCAAAGTTAATGATATGTTACTCAGAATTTTTCTAAATAATTTCATTACTTTTCAATGCACAATATCATGTATGTGCTACAGATGCTCTTTTTGAAGTCATAATTTAAATCCTAAGACTTTAGGCATTTATACTAATACTTTATGTGACTTAAGGAAGCAGGATAGTTTATTCACACAATTGCTACTACATTAAGCAGGATTTGCATGCATAAGGAAATGTTATTTCACCCCATAGAAAAGATCTAAAGTGTTGAAAGCTCTGTGTAAAGTCTAGACATTTTCAAAATTAATTTAACAAAAGATCGTCATTATTTGAACATTCAGCCTGCAAAAAGAGATGTGAATTCATATGTTTTTCCATGCCATGAAATTTACCATTATTTATCAAGCGTTAGTTCTGATCATGTGTAATGTTGTATGCGCTTTGTATGATGTATTTGCTTTTTTAGATGCATGGAAAAATTAATAAGAGGTCTTAGAACAATTAATCCAGTATAGTGTAGGACAGCATGGCTAAAGCGTCTTCTTGTATATCTTTTCCTGAGACGGCTGTGCTAAATGTTGATTCCAACTCATAGTGGGAAATAGAAAACTGTGGAAGTAAGCAGGAACGAAGACATAAATGTTCCTTAGGTTTTTTTGATAAATTATTTTTGTCCCTTACTGACTGTAAGCTCAGGGTGGTCTTAAAACTGGCAAAATTTTATCATTTAGACAAAATATTAGCCCGTGAGCCTTTTCAATCTACCATTTACATAGCCAGTCCTTCTAGGTCAGCAGCCTATATCTTAATAAACCCTCTACAACTATTTGTGCAACACAGAAAAGTTACAGAAAAATCTGTTCTAACTTCCGTTAATAAGAGACGCTGAATTTACAATATACATATATAATTTTTTGTATGTATTCAGTATCTAGAACCACAAAATTTTACACTCCATGTCCATTTGTGTTAGTATCATTTAAAAACAAAAGAAACTTTTCTTTTTCTTTCCTAAAGCTATATTAAGACAAGTGTTAAACTAAATTTCATATTTACAGGATACACCAGATTTGCTGTGGATTAGAAAAATTTACCCTTACATTCAGGAAACCCCATAAATTACTTTGTCTGATCTACCACATTCAGAAGCAGTGTCAGTTAGCATAGGAGAAATCTGGGCCCTCTCATGACACAGGCCATGAAAGCAACATTTGCTGACTTCTCATATCTACAGGCATAACACTAATAGTATCGTACACAGGATTAAAGCCACTAATGCATTTTCTTGCCCATCAGCTAGTCTAATAATGCAACAGTAACCTGGACAGATCCCAACAATATGCCAGAACTCAGCACACTTCTGTCCATGCTGGAGACACAAAACCAAGTGCAGGAGCAGAACTCTGAACAGGCCTAATAAACAGACTCCATTTCATATGGAGAGAACATCTAGCAATAACCACTTCTTAATTACATAAGAATTGCAGTATTTTTGCCTTTTTTTTTATTTGCTTAATGATCTCTGTAGAAACAAAATGCAAACACTCAAAATATTAGGTTCCAGATAAACAACGGAGACAACGTTATCATCTATGGATATTTTCTGCTTACTTTTCAGGGCACTTAAATTTCCATCAGCTATCAGGTTATAGTAATTATATGCCTTTCTGTAATTTCATACCTAGTACACTTCTGTTATCAACAAAAATATGGTGCAACTACAAAAATGCACATTATTCAGTAGAAGGCCTTCATGTAACTTATATTAGCTTTTTTCTATTTTTGCTTGTGCCAGCAGTATTACCAGTGGTCTCCAGCACACAGCACAGATGTTCCTCTTATACCGTGCATGGTTATTTTTCAAGCAGGTTCTCAAAGCAGATGTTCAAATATTCTGTAATGTCCCCACAGCGACTGCAGGTTGAATTGCTGCCCTCCATTTCATCCCACTAAGGGAAAATACTGCTTCACAGATAACAGTTGACAGATGAAGACATTTGGACCATCTCTTCTTCTATTCCTTCAATCAATACTTAATTTAAAATAAAAATCACTGGTTATAAAAATACAGAAGACAACAACATATGAACAGGTAGATAGGTTGATGTTAAAAAAAAAAAAAGTTCCTGAAAATGTGATAAATCTGTAGCCTGGGGAAGCATTGAACATTATTTTTTTAATGAAATGGCTTGTTGAGGGAAAATAACGATTTGTCAAGATCAACAGCAGACAAGTACTAGGCAGTAGTCAAAAAAGCAAAATAAATGCAAGAATTACTAGGAAAGAAACAAGAAAAAAAAACCCACCCCAAAACACTACAGAAATAAAATAAAAAGGCTTCTTCTACCTCCTGAATACCTGAATTATTCTCCTCTCTAATCCTAAAAAGGGTTTAAAAAAAAAAAAAACAGCAAAAAGTCAAGCAAAGGTAAGTAACACTTTCCATAAGAACAACTAAGCAAACTAGGACTGTTCAACTTCAAAAAAAGGGGAGTTATAAGCCTACAAAATCATGAATTCCATAGAGATGGTACAGAGCTGACTAGACTATTCACTGGCTTTGTCTACACAAGCACTGGGAATGATCAACTTAAACTAAGAGATACAGGCTTGAAACAATGAAAAGTTTGTGATTCAATATACAGTGCTATCCTGAACCATGTAACTCCTGGTCAGAAAACATTGTGGATGCTGAAAGTTTTGTGCCTATGGAGGCGAACAATTAAATGTCACAAAATAGAAAACCATACATATACTAAATACATAAATATCTAAATGACACAAAGCTCAGAAAATCGTGTGAGCCAAGGTACAGTCAAAGAGCAAGAGAATACCTCAAGTATCACAGCCCCTTAAACTGTTTTTTTTTCTTTTCAGGCATCAGTATATGCACACTTTAGAGTCAGGATATCATGTTATGTAGTCACCTCGTCTGAACAACTACAGCTATTTTCATGTTCTGAAATTTTGCAAAAGACAAGGATCAGATCAAAACTTAAACTAGAAGAGGTTCTCCCTACAATGTGGATTAAAAAAGTAAACTAGACCAATGGAAAAAGGCCTAACTTAAATTAGAAAAGCAAACATACTAGTGTCTAGTACTGTTAGGCTGAATCTCTGACAGTCTGTCATTTGTAGGGTGAGTAGCAAGTTGAAAATCAGCTATTCTGTGTATTTGAACATTAATTTTGCCACAGAGAGTGACTCAGTAACTCAGAAGCTTCCTATGAAAGCTTTAACTAGCTAGACAGTCAAATCCACCTCTTGTTGACAAGAATGGATAAAACTGAACAGTAACAACCAGGGATACAGGGCACCTGCCAGCATTTTGATGGTTAGAGCATTCACACAGAAACAAGGAGAACAACAGTACGTGGACAATTAAACTGACTTCACCTGCATCCAGGTGGTGAGTGAATAATGCAACAGCTCAGCAGATGAGCTAGCGTGATCCTGCATTTGAAACGCCATGTTGCACTGAGAGCCACAAATATTAGTAAAAGCACAGCACTGCCTGGCTGCTAGATTTATGCTGGTTTGCATTCGAGTGATCAGGAGACGGGGAAAGCTGGTATGGAGGTACTCTGAATTTTTTACATTCCAGATATATTTCCAGACTATGAAGCTGTTTACAGACTTACTTATCTCCTAGTGTGAATAATTTTGACAGATCTTCAGTTATTTCAGTGCAGATCCGCGCTTTCTTTTGAAGCTTTGGGGGATGTTTCCTGTTTAAAAATTTTGCCATACTGGTAAGTGTTAGTGTGCAACACCTAGAACTATTTTTATGGACTGTAATACTGACAAAGAGGAACTTGTCTCTGTTTCTGAGACATCAAAATATACACAGCTCGACAGCAGGGAAAAGAAATAAATCTGCAAGCATATGCACATCTATCATCTAAGTAACACTTTTCCTTTCTCAACTGCAGATAGGATGCTCATCTAACACACATGAACAGATTTGCTACCACTGGGAGCTATGAAAGGCATTTTTCAAAAGCCAAATTAACGTACATGTATTTGCCATTTTTAAAAACATATTTAAATAAATGGCATAGCTGTCACAAAAATATTTTGTTAGAGAATTCTAACAGAATACTCTGTCTGTTAACAACAAATAGCTTCTCACATTTGCTAGCGCTATGGGATTGAATTATATGTTACAGATCATTTTGGAAGACCTTTGTTCTAGGTTCTTTTGAGGTCTGCGTTACTGTCAAGAGCCAAGAGCTTTGACAGCTGTTGCCAGTTCTGTGTAGTTTGTTTAAAACAATAAGGCAGTTGCCTAGCAACATCACATCACACATTTGGTACCCTACAGTATCTCACATTCCTAACTACTCTGCACATCCTCACAACTTAAAGGGACACTGTCAAGTTAGTAACCTTACATGAAAAGTGGACTTACTTCTCTGTCCTCTATAATTATCTATATATGGTGAAAGAAGAAAAACGGACATTATTATTTAAAAAAAATTACTTGAATTTTGTTTGCAGCAATGTTTGATTCTTACCCCAAATCAGCAGTATCTGTTATAATCCGTGGCAAAACTGAAGGTTTGCTTAAAAACAATTTAGTAAAAAGCAAATTTTCTTAAATAGTTTTTCCTTACTAACAACAATCTTACAAAATCAAAATATTTTTCTCTGTGTATGTGAAATTCCTACCACACATGATATCTGTCTCCAAACTCTTTATAAAAACATTCATTTACTGTTAAAAA
>VXBJ01001936.1:0-85835 GCA_013400055.1 Nycticryphes semicollaris | reverse complement strand
AAGGGACATTTCATTCAACCTGTCTTAGAGATGTACCTTATAATGGTCAGCTAGGGACTAATATACAGGATAGCAGTAAGATATCTCATCTATATGTATAAACAGGAGGCTATGATATGGTATGTGCAATCGGAGGGAAATTTCAAGTCCAGACACAAAATGTGCCACCTAGTATTAATGAATCTAATTCTATGTAATATGACAGTAGGCAATGCACAGTACATATTTTCATTCTTAGAAATGGGCTTTAAAACAGGGAAGAAATTCTATGTTAATTTTGAAGGTAAATCGGGTAGAGATCTGAAGTGTGTGTGACATATAATAAAGTCAGAAACATTTATATTATCTAGTTTTCTCCCCAAACCTAATTCTTTGTAACTACTTAATGTTGGGAGGTATGTTATTGAGAAATTATCTCTCCTATCCAAAACCAGTACAGTCACACCACTTTTGCTTTGTGAGGAATTTGTTTTGGAGTTTTCATTGGGTTTCTGTTTGTTGGTATTTTTGTTTACTTCTTGTTTTATTGGTTATTACCTGGGGAGTATGTTTTTTTAAATGCAACTGTCCAGTCCTCTGGTATGGTACCTATGTTGATGTCATGTTTTATGATCTAATCTTAGCAGAAAGAGACTAAAAACATAGAAATAGAAGAGTAGACCTAGATGTAATTAAAAAACTAAAGAGAAACCACAGTGCATTTTCCTTTGTAAAATAATCCAGAGTGAAAAATGTTTATTGGAAATGAAAGATCTCAGTTTAAGACTAATAGCCTCAATTTAAGCATTTTTAGAAATGCTTTCTTGTTTAAATTTCTATTTTAAACATGGACATCTAGTGAAAAAAATTATGGCTCATTTAATTTGTTGTAGCATAGTCTTTCAGTACCATCAGGTTGTTTCCTACTCTTCTACACAGATGGAAGCCAGAGGAGTCCCCTCAACTGAGTTCAAGGGGCATGAGGTGACATTGTTTAGGCAACTGAGACTTGCTTTTAATATCTTGGTCTTTGGTCTTTACTGACTCCAAGAAGCCCATAAAACCATATGATGATGTCTTAATCCCAAATTGAATCCTGCTTTTGTCCTCAGATCTCTTTCCTGGTTGAGAGGAAATTGAAGTACGACTTGCCAGTATGGTGTTTTAGCTACCACAGTAAAAATATATTCAGAAGACTTTTAAAATCATTTGTGATAATGCACTAATGCTTAGAAAATATTTTAATGTTCCATAAGACCAAAAATGGGACAGAGTATGTCTATCTTCTCTGTATTTGGGGTATAAAAAAATAAGTAATATAATAGAAAGCACAACACTGTCAGACTGTGGAAGATCCATGCTAAAATAACATATTGATGACTTCATAGGGTAACCTTGTACAAAAATGTGATTCAAATCTATGGAAGTGAATGGCAGAAGAGGAAACCTAAGTCTTTTTCCAAGCCCTGGAAGATTATCGCATCCCTGAAACTATTAGGTTAAAAGGGCTAATTCTACTGGATTTGGAGACTAAGACAAAAGAAAAACCAAAAACCTCCAAAAATTAAAACGGCTAAAAACATACAGGTGATACAGCCTGAACTTTTGAATGTTTCAGACTAGGGAATGCATTTTTCAGCAAGTTGCCTGGTTTTGTACAAGATGTCTCATCCCTTTTCATCTTCAACTGTGGATCAGTAGTTTTGATTTTTAACTAATGATTTATTTTAAGCAAGATTTATGTTTCGTTATTATTTCTCTTATACTTACAGGCAAATGCTTTTGAATATGATAGAGAAGATTACATTGCAATTTTGTAGTATTTGATGTATTCCAGTGCTGTGTTACACAGTCAGAAGCCTTCAAAGGTATTATTTTTTATTGGATTACTTTATCTTTTTAGGGTTATATTTTCAATATTTTTACAGTTTGATGAACTTAATGAAGGGAAGCAGGGAACACAGTCACTGCAGAGAAAGAGAAAGTACTTATTAGCAAGATAGTCCTTATTAGCAAGGGAGTGAGAGAGTGATAGCTCACACTTGCTGTTCTGGCCTATATTTCAAGGATTCAGGCAGGTGTAGTTTTCCTCTGTGCTTTGATCTTCAACAGCAGGGCAGGAATCTCATAGGAGAGGTGCTCTGGCCCTCTGATCATTTTTGTGGTCCTCCATTGAACCCCCTCCAGCAGGTCCATGTCTAACCTCTGAGGTGTCACCGGAGTGGAGTAGGGGGCAGATTCACCTCTCTCGACCTATTGGCTATGCTTCTTTTGATGCAGGGAAGGACACGGTTGACTTCCTAGACTGCATGCAGACATTACTGGCTCATGTCCAGCTTTTCATCCACCAGCATCCACCACCCAAGTCCTTCTCTGCAGGGCTGTTCTCAATCCCTTCATAATCCAGACTGTATTGATTCAAGGGGTTAGCCCGATCTTGAATGTGGGATTCAAGAATATACATGTATGTTGATTTTCGATTCAGTTAGGAATATTGTATGCAGTGTACTTACTAAAACAGTTTTAATGAAGTGGTATCATTCATTACTGGGTGGTTAGGGAACAAAAGTTAAAGAAGAAACAGAAAGAACATTTTAAAAAGAAAGCAAAAATCATAAAATAATACATTCTTTTTTAGCTTTACTTTTTTTTTCTATATTCTATTCCTATTATCCTTGCCTTTTCTTTAATGTTTTCGTCATAGAAGGTCATGAGAAGACTGTATAAAAAAAATCCTAAGAAAAACTAAAAAGATATTTAAAAAAAAAAAGTTGTCAGCTTGCTTTGAATTTCCATTTTGTAACTTCTTGTTTTCTTTTTTTCTTGGTCCTTTTCTCTTGAATCTCTGAAAAATATTCAAAGCATCTTCTGGAAAAGCAGTTAGATTTGATCATCCATTCTTTAACAAAGAAAAAGCATCACAATTGACACAAATATTTCCCTTGAAAAATTATGTTTAAATAATATATGAAATCATAAAATCTCCTGCATTCATTACCATCTAAGTGACAAAACTCAGGAAGCATAGTCCCCAGAATAAGAAACTTTATACACAAAGGTGGTGAGATTAAAAAGTCATAAATGAACACAGCAAACATAATTGCATTTGCTATTTCATTCTATTATGATTTTTTTTTCTTGCTGTTACATGTATATTTTCTGTGTATAACATAGCATTATAATAAACCAAAGCACAAACTTGCTATAAAAATGCAGCTGACCAAAAGCTATCCTTTTTTTTTATCACTTAAATGAAAGTAGTATTGCTGATGCAGTGAACAAATATAATTATTCCAACTTTAAGTTGAACATTTAAAATGGGGGTAAGAGGGAGGAAGCAATTCCAGCAGGTTTCTCTAACAATAACATACTTTTCCAATAACAAGTTGCTATTCAGTAATCCCTCTGTAAGGCAAAAACAGGCTTTACAATGTGCTGGGAATGTCATCCTATGCCATTCTGATTGGTCAACCTTTTTCCTCCTTGATGAGCTCAAACGTTTGGTAACTTTAATTATTTAAAACTCTGAAGTCTTCAGTGAATTATTATCATCCTTCGCTGTTATATTAAATGTACAGAATGAATGACAGTGGAAGTAATTGGAAAATCTAAGACTCAGAAAGGTTAAGTCACTTTCCTGAGGTCACAATGAGGATTTTTTTGACCTCTTGACTTGAAGAGCCATATTTAGTTCCTTCTACAGCTTAATCCAATTAGTAGCTTGATCATCAGTTCAGCTCAAAGAATAATTATTTTCAGCCATCTGCTTGTACCACATAGTAGTTGAGCCTTATATGCTCTGTGGGAGAAGGACTTGAGGTTAGATGCATGTTCCCTTTTGTGGTTCCCAGAACTTACTAAGGGAATGATAGTGCTTTCCCTTATAAGAATGAAGCAGTCTGGCACACTTGCATTTTACTGAGCCTGTCCTAGGCAAGTGTCTCAGCATCCATATGATCTTCAGAGAGTCCTGAGTACCTGAATAATTTTTCTTGCCCACTTCAGCAGCTATGGGCATGGACATTAAAATAAACTGCTTTGTGTTAGCTCTAAAATAAATATGCTGTAGCAGTTGGCAGATCATTGCTTTAAAGATAGCATCTCAAGAGCTTGTCAAAATATGGTGCTTCAATCAGTTATGCATTAAATCCAACAATAAACTGGGTAGTTCTAGGAAAGCCTTTACTGCACATGACTAGGCATATGCCTAGTTGTAGCTTTTTTGCATTTTCCAAACACTCTCAAGAGATTAGAATCAGGCTGGTACAAGGAAACTTGATGTCAGTAAGGACCAGAGTACTGCTTCATTGCACAACTGTTTTCTACTTATTTTCAAGTCATATGTCTGTCTCCAGTTTATTAAAAACACTTCATCAGTAACACAGTTTTCTTTATGACTGAGGATGCTGCACCATTGGAGTAGCATAAGGAAGAAGAAAAAGAATATGTAAAGGTGTTGAGCAGAGCTTACTCAAGAGAAAACCTCTGCCTTTGAAGATTAATGTAACCATTTTAAGAAAGAGTTAAATGCCTGTATGAAAAATTCTGGTAAAAATCTGCATATATTAGAAAGAGTCCTTAATATTCAAAACATATTAAAATCCTAGAAACATAGACTGGTTTGGTTTGGAAGGGATCTTTAAAGATCATAGAGTCCAACCACTCTGCCATGGAAAGGGACATCACTCACCTTTAATAAATATTTTAAATTTGCTTATTCACAATGCAAATAAGACATTTTCATGTCTAAGAGCAAGATAAAATAGGACATACTCAAAATGGGCATTTCTGGTCAAGTGTTCAATTGCAGCTGGAACCTGCCTAACCACTATCTGAAGAAAGTAACTAAAAGCAGCTATTTTGGGCAACTGCCATTTGTTGCTAGATGGGTAACACTACAGCATAGGAGGGCAGCAATTACGATATGCTTTTTCAAAGCAAAATTGCACTGTAAGACTGATATTTCCCAATGTTTTTCAAAGGGCAGACTACCATTTTTGTGAAATTTGTTTGTCTGTAGTCACTTGGAATTGCTGAAGTTAGTCTTAAGTAAGGGATACACTACTGACTGATCATTAGAAACATCATTTAGACTGCTTAACCAATGGCTCCATTTATTTAATTCTTTCTGGGTAAAAGTTGCTTTTAAAAGCATAGTGTAATGAATATTCAAACACTTGAGTGATTTTGTTTTGTTGTTCAATAACCATGAATTATCACATGCGGGAGAGGAAAGCATGGTAAAATAACATGGCAAGTGATGAACAATTAGTGTCAGTGACAGTCAGCACTGTTTTGTCACTGCATAAAATGTTCAATATTTTCCCATTTTCCTTAAGTCACATGGCACTGCAATAGTTGGATAACATGCTAGCATGACTTTAGGTTGATTCCAGTACAGGGGGATGGTTTGAAATACATACACTGCCTAAGAGTTCTATTCCGCTGCAGTTAGGTCTTTATCATGACTTCGTGGCACAGAGAGTTTTTTCCTGAAATATGGAAATGACTGGTTTTTTGCTGAATGCTGCTGATAGGGCCACTGCAAACCACCTTAAAAAACTATGGGTGTTACAGTTTAGACTGCAACCAGTGTAACAAACAAGGCTGAGAGAAGAAGAAATTTCCCACACCTATACCACAAATTTCCAAGTAATTTTTCACTGTTTCAGAAAAACTTGTTCATCAAAAGCAACATTACTATTGAAACATGTTTAAGTATTACACGCTCTGCTTCACCGAAGCAAGATCCTACGGTGCTAGTAATTAATTGTATTCTAACTACAACTTTGATTCCTTCCATAAATAAATCATTAGAACTATCATATTATGAGAAACAATATTTTGCACTATGCCTACTTCCAAAGACTGAAGAAAGAAATCTTTTTGTAAAATCCCTTTCCACAGATGTTTCAAAATTAAATAGTATTTAAAAATTTATCATCATAATTACTGAGAAAAAAATCAGTAATTTTAGAATTAGTTTGGCCTCCTTCTTCAAATTATGTATGAACTATTTGATTCTAAAAAACTAATATCATTTGCAATTACATGAAAATTCAATACTTGGAGGTGGCTTATTTATTACACTTACATGTTAGGGAAATGACCTTGTGTAAGTAGTCTGAAATAGAGTATCTGTGAGACATGTTTTAAGGTAATAGCACATAATCAATTCATGGAATCATACATAGAAACATTAAGTCTTGACCAAATTAATAATCAAATACATTGGCTCACATTTGCTTTTCATCTTGTGATTCTAAATATTTTAGTATTTTACCTTTTAAACATCAAAATAGTTCAGCATTTACAACTTGTGTTAGAGAGATTTCTAAAGACTTTGTAATAATAATGATAAAAGAAAGTTAATATCTTAGTGGGTTTCTCTTCCATTAAAATAAGCACTTTTTATCACTGCTACCACACAACAATTTATACAAAGGACTGAAAATGTGACAGATTATTTGGATATATGTAGCAACATATAGTGGAAAAATTGTTTTTGTTCATTATGTTTATAGTGATGGATTTGACCTTTCTAGGAAAAGTCATAGACATTAAAGAATCATTGCTGTTACTTGTCTCGCAACAGCACATTGACTCTATAGTGCAAGGCTGGCATGAACGTCACTGTTACAAAATATATCTCCTAACAATAATGAGATCTACTGCTGTCAAAGGCAGGCACTTAAGATAAATTTAAATATATGATTGTGTGTGTTTGTGAGAGTCTGCTTTCATTCATCTGGTGACCTGCATTTAGCATATTTGCTGTACAGAGAGATTTTGTATGTAGATATTATTTGCACTGATTTAAAGCAAAGAAGCAGCAATACAGTTATGGTGACCAATGAAATCTAATAATCTTCATAATTACTTTATTATCTTATTAATTGGAGAATACAATTGGAGAATTGTATAGGTCATACTAAATTTCAAGGACCCCATATATAAGTTGTAGTTTAATGTGCAATTTCTAGTCATTATTGTTATTTAACAAATATCTTTATGTCCATATAGTTTTCCATTTTGTACCTTCTCATCATATCCTTCTTTTCATCCATCTGGTAATTTTTTGAATAATCCTTAAATAATGTTTACATAAACAGATTAGTGAAATAATATGCAAGCATTCTGTAATAAATACTAGATTGCTTCTAATTATAGCCCTAGCACTGGAATTTCAAATATGCCCCATAGTGTTATTTTCACAATCTTCTGTATGGAAGAGGAAGCATGTCTTATATACATAGAAAGTGAAGAATTTTTTCTTAGTATAACTGAAATTTTAGGATTAATCTAAACATTATTATTCTAGATCTATTACAGAAAAAAAAAAAAAAAAAGACATGTTAGTAATGCAGTTAAAACTGTTATAAACATAGTTCTTATTTTCTACACTGTTTCCTGGTGCTATGCTCATCCTTCCCTTTCTCCTCTTGGCCCTAGCATTTGTGCTTTCATCCTGGTGTTGTAAAATGGGGCATCACAGTGATTTGTCAACATCTGGAATCTTTTACTAGGGGGGAATATCATGTTCATGCCGATGGTGTTATCTTCCTTATTCTAGGATCTACTTTTGGTCATTTTTATGTACTTACTATCATCACACCTGGTTGTACCATACAAAGATAACAAAAGTAAAAGAAATTATGTGAAGACACTTAGAGAAATTGCTACCAGAGTAGAATAAAGCTGCAGGCAGATCAAGAAAAGCTCAGCTAGAACAGGCCTGATGAACCTCAGTCTTGAGGTGTATTCAGTATAAAGCTCATGACCTATTTCTGGGAATGGACATGCTGTTTGACAGTACTACATGGTTACAATAGGAAGTCAGTAGATGCCAGGGTTTAATAAAATTACATGGAATAAGTAAAAAAAAAAAAAAAAAAGAAACAAAAAAAGAACAACAAAACATCCCTCCACAACAAAAATAATGAAACTTGAAAAAGAAATTATTAAGTGATTTTGTAAAAATGGAGTGATTTACTAAATAAAGTTATTTTAAATATCAGTTGAAAAAGGAATCCCAGAAAATTCACTAAGTCAGTTGTAAGAATTTGTTTCCATACAAAGTTATTTGCAACTAGAAAGTTTAGATTTGCTTAGTCAGATAATGACATCTGGATTTATGGAAACTATTGTATAACGACTGTACTTTTTCATTTCAGGATGAATGTTCAATATTAGAGAAACTATGTTAGTGAGCATATTAGTGTATGTCAAGGCCCAACAAGCTCTATTTTGGATAGATTTCTTTTTCATGGGTGTGGAGTTGCTATGTTTGATATATTTTTGTTTGTTTGTTTTGATCTGCTAAACCTGGAAAATTCCTCAGATTAATCAGGTTACTCTCCCAGTATCTAATATACCTGAATTTTTTAAAGTGTATTCCACAATGAGCATCTCTGATACTTTTACTTACAAACTACGTTTGAGGTTAAATAAAAAGCAACAACCAGAAAAAGATAACTATAGCCTTTAAACATTACCAAAACACACAGAAATATTTTAGTAATGTTTAGACTTTTAAAGAAGTTTAATTTATTTGAGGGGTTTTTTTATTATTTTTTTAAAATTCATAAATTGATCTTAATATTTGGAACAGAAATCTGACCAGCTAAATATTGTTATTGTATGTTGAAAGATACTTTTAACAAGTGATCTTTAAAACTGCATTCCTATTGTTTGTAAACTTTATTTTTGCAGTCTGCATAGCTTTTATACATGTCAAATTATTATAGAGGCAACTGTATAAAATAAAATGGATGATGTAATACATTTTATTCTTGCTCTATAGTGTTACATGGCTTGCTTGTTTCAATTCCTCTTTAATAAGTAAATTGTTAGCTGGAGAGCCTTCTCAACATGTGAAGATTAATAAAACTAGGTAAGACTATATATGTTTCAATAAAAGTATTCATATCTGCTCACTGGGTGCATGAAAATAAAGAAGTTCTCTCAAACAAAAGCATCAAACCCATTAAATACACCCTTATGACTAGACTATGACATTTCCTCTACCAAGAGTCACTAATTTAAGGGCATCTGTCTAATATACTAATATCACTGCACATTAATGACCAATTTCTAGTACTATGTACCTGATCTTTCCATCCTTTTACTCCAAGAAAAGGAGAATGAGGCTAAAGGAAGAGGAATCACTTTCAGCAAATTCCATTCCTCTCAGTGTAGAGTACCAAATGTTGAAATCCACTCCTCCATAAAACTCTTTCAGGAATAAATAATTAGGAACATTTTTTCCTGCTGTGTTTTGCTACAGAACTGTATCTAGCATCTATGAGAGGTTCTCTATATGATTACATTTAAATAAGTACTTGAATAGAAAAATGGAGGTGAGAGGAATGTAAGGTCTTGGTCTAATTGGTTTGGGAGGGGTTTGCAATGCCTCACGGGTTGCAATTGAGACACAATCGAGGTCAGGTGCTGTTTGCTGTAGCTTCATTACTGTTACCTTAAAATAATGTTGAATGGTGATAGAGATAAGGCAGAGGTATAGGAGAGAAGAAAAAGAGAAACAGCACAGAAACTCTGAGAGACAAATCTCTCCCAAAACCCTGTGCTTTAATTTAACATTGTCAGACATGGATCATACATGATATTGCTGTTTCTGATGTTTTGATCATGTTTATCTGTATTGTTTTACAAAATGTTGGGTATTGTATACATATTTCTGTAGCTGTTGAGTATTCTACTGTTATGTTTTTCTATCCTACTCAAATTCCATCCCTCAATTTTAAACCACATGAGCTTAAGAATAAAAATATTCATTTGGAGACTGAAGTGTTCAAGGGGTCAAAGGCTTGTCTAAGTATGACCCTAAATCTATCTTCAGTAATAACCTCATCTTCTTACAGTCAAATGTGTAATGTAATCAAAATAATATCTCAATTTTTTTATTCTAAGTATTGTTTTCTCACTGTTGATTGGTTATTAGATTTGTGGGTTCAGTAATCACTCTGGGCATGAGATAAATAACATAGATGATGCAGTAAGCAACTATTTTAGTTTAATAAAATCACAAGCATTTGCAGATCCATTCCAGACTTCCTGTATTCATAGCTATTAAAATAATGAGGTACAGTTAAAGGTATAGTTCTGAACAACTCAGGGTGCACATTTCTCATGGTTTCTGCTTTCCCTTCTTTTTCTTTCTTAGTATCATTTCACAACTACTGTATTTTTTTGCTTTTCCCAGTATCTCTTTCTTCTCTCCTATTATTACTTTCCTTCCAGCTGCTCTCCCTCACTACCTCAGTATATTTTAAAAAGTGAGTATATTTTAATGTAATTTTACATGCAGTTTGTTTTGATATACTCAATAAAATATTTACCATGCAAAACAAGATTTGACCTAACATTTTTTTTTTTTTGCAGTGTCAAAAGCTTGTGCTGTGTAAGTGTGGGTAAACTTTTGGCTATTTTTTATCAATGAACCTTTCCTAGTTCTAAGGTGAAGAATATTTAATTTATTTTTGTACTATTTCTCTTTAATCTATTCTTTTTTCTCACAGAGTCATGATGCTGGACAGATACTTGAGAAGTGTCTGCTAAAAGTAAATAATAAAGTCTACGTAATAAGCCTTAGGAATAATAATCTTATAATATAAATTGTATATGTCAATGTTAAGGAAGGGTTATCAAACGGACAGCTTGTTGTTGAAACAACAACAACAAGCAACAACAAGTTTAGGACTCGGCAGAATGGATGTGGCAACCCAGACAGAGCTCCCACAAAAACTTGCAGCCATCCAGGTCTCAGGCTGCAGGCAGTGCAAGAGCCTTTCATTGGCAAAATATGGCACAGCTGTGTGAGGTGTGGCCAGGTGGACGATCTGCTCAGACTGGTGTGGTGGCAGATCTACTAGAGAAAATAGGTTAAAGAGCATCAAGGAGTCTGAGAAAGATATAGACTGGTGGAACTGTGCTCTGCCCTCACTTAGAACAGAAACAGGAACAGTTACAAGAAAAAAATAAATATCAAAACCAAACAAGACCAAGGGTCCTGTATTCTCCCCTTAACAGGCTGAAGGCAATCGCTTAAAGGAAAGGAGAGAATGGAGGCAAGTCCACATTTTGGGCAGCAAGCAAACCCCCTCCTTGCTCACCTCGAGTTCCCAGGTGCCTCTATACAACAGGTATGAGGCTCTGGATGTGGAATGCCAGTCAATAGATGATGGTTCATCTTCATCAGAGGTGCTGCCAAGGTCAGAAAGGCCTACCCCCTGTATCACAGCCACCACTGTGAGGAAGAAAAGACAGGTTATATTTGTAGACAACCCCCTTCTGAGAGGAACAGAGGGCCCAATGTGCCAGGCAGACCAGGGAAGCCTGCTGCTTCTCTGGGCCCTGGGTTAAGGACATCGCTTTAGGAAAGTGTGGCTGGAAAGCTGCCCTATGGAAAAGGAGCTATTCCTTGTATTGTATTGGTTGACAGCTGACTGAATATGACTGGGGGTGTCCCAACTCAATGGAAAATATCAAATATGATTGCTCATCTATGAGATGGGCTGCAAGGAGGATGCAGGGAACTACAGGACTTTCAGTCTCACTTTGGAAATGTTATGCAGCAGATCTTCTTGATCAAGCATCTTCTTGATGACTGGATAACCAGGCAATCAGGCCCAGTCAGCATGGGTTTCTAAAAGGCAGGTCTACTGGAGAAACTGTCTGCTCATGGTTTGGATGGGCATGCTCTTTGGTGGTGCAAAAGAGAGATGGTGAATAGAGTTAAATCTAGTCGTCAGCTNCTGCCAAGGTCAGAAAGGCCTACCCCCTGTATCACAGCCACCACTGTGAGGAAGAAAAGACAGGTTATATTTGTAGACAACCCCCTTCTGAGAGGAACAGAGGGCCCAATGTGCCAGGCAGACCAGGGAAGCCTGCTGCTTCTCTGGGCCCTGGGTTAAGGACATCGCTTTAGGAAAGTGTGGCTGGAAAGCTGCCCTATGGAAAAGGAGCTATTCCTTGTATTGTATTGGTTGACAGCTGACTGAATATGACTGGGGGTGTCCCAACTCAATGGAAAATATCAAATATGATTGCTCATCTATGAGATGGGCTGCAAGGAGGATGCAGGGAACTACAGGTCTTTCAGTCTCACTTTGGAAATGTTATGCAGCAGATCTTCTTGATCAAGCATCTTCTTGATGACTGGATAACCAGGCAATCAGGCCCAGTCAGCATGGGTTTCTAAAAGGCAGGTCTACTGGAGAAACTGTCTGCTCATGGTTTGGATGGGCATGCTCTTTGGTGGTGCAAAAGAGAGATGGTGAATAGAGTTAAATCTAGTCGTCAGCTAGTCATAAGTGGTGTTCCTCAGGGCTCAGTACTGGAGTCTGTTCTGTTTAGTGTCTATATAAATGATCTGTATGGAGAGGATCAAGTGCATCCTCAGTGAGTTTGCAGATGTCACCAGGTTGGGAGGGAGTGTTGATCTGCTTGAGGGTAGGATGGCTTTACAGAGGGATCTAGACAGGCTGTATCAATGGGCCAAGGCCAAAGCTATGAGGTTAAACAAAGACAAATGTTGTGTCCTGCACCTGAGTCACAACAAACCCATTCAACACTAAAGACTTTGGGGAAGAGCGGCTGTAAAGTTGCCTGGCGAAAAAGAACCCACTTGACACCTGGCTGCATGCAAGCCAGTAGTGTGACCAGGTGACCAAGAAGGANTGTTCCTCAGGGCTCAGTACTGGAGTCTGTTCTGTTTAGTGTCTATATAAATGATCTGTATGGAGAGGATCAAGTGCATCCTCAGTGAGTTTGCAGATGTCACCAGGTTGGGAGGGAGTGTTGATCTGCTTGAGGGTAGGATGGCTTTACAGAGGGATCTAGACAGGCTGTATCAATGGGCCAAGGCCAAAGCTATGAGGTTAAACAAAGACAAATGTTGTGTCCTGCACCTGAGTCACAACAAACCCATTCAACACTAAAGACTTTGGGGAAGAGCGGCTGTAAAGTTGCCTGGCGAAAAAGAACCCACTTGACACCTGGCTGCATGCAAGCCAGTAGTGTGACCAGGTGACCAAGAAGGACAATAGAATCCTGGCCTGTATCAGAAATAGCATAGCCGGCAGGACTAGGTAAGTGGTCGTGCCCCTGTACTCACTACTGGTGAGGTCCTGCCTCGAGTATTGTGTTCAGTTTTGGACCCCTCACTACAAGAAAGATATTGAGGTACTTGACTGTATCCAAAGAGGAGCAATGAAACTGACGAAGAGTCTAGAGCATGTCTTACAAGGAGCAGCTGAGGGAGCTGGAGTTGTTTAGTCTGGAGAAAACGAGGCTGTGGAGAGACCTTATCACCCTTCACAGTTACTTGAAAGGAGGTAGTAGCAAGGTGGGGGTTGGTTTCTTATCCCAAGTAACAGGTGTTGGACAAGAGGAAATGGCTTCAAGTTGCACCAAATGAGGTTTAGATTGAGTACTAGGAAAAGTTCTTCACCAAAAGGGTATTAAACATTGGAACAGTCTGCATAGGGAAGTGGTTGAATCGTCATCCCTGGAGCTATTTAAAAGATGGGTAGATGCGGTGCATAGGGAAATAGTACAGTGGTGACTTTGGAAGCACTAGGTTAACAGTTGGACTTGATGATCTTTTCCAACATAAACAATTCTATGTTTCTATCATTCCATGATTCTATGACACAAAGTAAGGAAAAGAAAAAAAAAGTCATTCTCCGGAAAAATATTTAACTTACAGTGTTCTTTTAATGTAGAATCTCAGACATTCTATGGAAATCTCAGCCAGTTGATGTTTCATAAAAACCTTTTAAACATCTATGCTTGGGATTTTAATTTAGAAAAAAAAAATATTTTGTAGTTTAAAATTTGACAGTGTTGCTCAAACTTGTTTTTTTCCTTGTCAATTTTCAGTTATTTAGGGACATTTAGAACTTGGAAATAGTGTCTACTTTCTATTACGTATCCTGTACTATTGCTTTTATATTCCACCCCTGCAGATATTCCATCAGTTTCTGTAGTTCTCTTAGATCTTTATCAAGACTTCGGGTCTGAGAAATTGAAACATCCAAACTACAATTGATAAAATCACACAGCAAAATATAACTGCCTTCTAAACATATCAGTACAGCCTCTACCATAGCATTCTCAATTTATTCTCTACTGGAAATAAAACAAGTGACAAAAGGAATGTTTCTCATTGAGTTCCTCAAGTTTCCACTGATAACACTGTAGGAGTACAATGCTATGAAAATGTCATCATTTATGTTGTGATAAATGTGCTTTTTTATAGATTGCAGTTTGACAGAAAATAACATTTTTCATCCTACTTTGGACCCTAGGCCACACCAGAACTGTATGTGAAAAGACCTGCACAAACGCTTAGTGTTACATTGTAACAATATTCTCTAAGCCACCAGCATTTCAATGGAGTAAATGCACAACTTTATTGCATTATTAAATAATTTGCAAACAAATCAAGGTGAGCTTTTTGTTATTTATTTTAGTCATTTGCAAGACTGGAATTATTATCACAGAGACAGAAAAAAAATTAATAGAAAGCTAGAGCTGTCCCTATACATTTCAGATACACCTTCTGCGGATTTCTCATATTTCATCTGCTCTCTTCTCTTTAATGATCATTAATATGTGCAATGGAAAAGTAAAAGACTAACATGGATGAGCAGTCTCTACTTCTTTAAAGTGGGCTTAATAGCAACCTGATACATAAATCACTGACTTTAAATCTTGTATTGATGTATTTAAGGAGTATAATTGTAATGCAATCATGACTGTTTCCAAGGAAATTTTTTGCTAGAAAGATGTCAGACTAACACAGCTACCATACTCCATGACCCAGAATACATCTTATAGCATAGAATCATAGAATGGTTAGAGTTGGAAGGGACCTTAAAGATCATCATGTTCTAATCCCCCTGCCATGGGCAGGGACACCTCCCACTAGAACACATTGCTCAAAGCCCCATCCAGCCTGGCCTTAAACACATCCAATGCTGGGGCATCCACAACTTCTCTGGGCAACCTGTTCTAGTGCCTCATCACCCTCACAGTAAAGAATTGCTTCTGGTTTTTAATCTAAATCTCCCCTCTTTCAATTTAAAGCCGTTACCCCTTGTCCTTTCACTAAACTTCCAGACAAAGAGACCCTCTCCAGCTCTCTTGTAGGCTCCCTTCAGATACTGGAGGGGTGCTCCCCGGAGCCCAGCTCCCTCAGCCGGTCTTCATAGAAGAGGTGCTCCATCGCTCTGATCATCCTCGTTGCTCTCTGATAGCCCCGTTACAACAGGTCCATGTCCTTTCCATGTTGAGGACTCCAGAGCTGGACACAGTGCTCCAGGTGGGGTCTCATGAGTGCAGAGCAGAGGAGTAGAATCATCTCCCACAACCTGCTGGCCACACATCTTTTGATGCAACCCAGGATGCAGTTGGCTTTCTGGGCTGCCAGTGTACAATGCCGGCTCTTGTTGAACTTCTCATCCACGAGCACTCCCAAAACCTTTTCTACAGGGCTGCTTTCCAGCCAATCTCCGCCCAACCTGTATTTGTGCTTGGGATTGCCACATCCCAGGTACAGGACCCTGCACTTGGCATGGTTGAACTTCATGAGGTTTGCACTAGCCCACCTCTCAAACCTGTGCAGGTCCCTCTGGATTGTATCTCTTCTCTCCAGTGTGTCAGCCGCACCACTGAGTTTGGTGTCATCAGCAAACTTGCTGAGAGTGCACTCTATCCCATTGTCCATGTCACTGACAAAGATGCTAAATAATGCTGGCCCCAGTACCAACCCCTGATGAATGCCACTCATTACTGGCCATCTCTTGGACATTGAGCCATTAACCACAACCCTTTGAGTGCAGCCATCCAGCCAGATCCTTATCTGCCGAGTGGTCCATCCATCAAATCTATGACTTTCTGGTTTTCCAGTTTTGAGGACAGGATGTCTTGTGGGACAGTGCCAAATTCTTTGCATAAGTCCAAGCAGACGACATTTGTTTCTCTGCCCTTGTACACCAAGTCTGTGGCAGTATTGTAAAAGGCCACCAAACTTGTCAGGCATGATTTGCCTTTGGTGAAGCCATGTTGGCTGTCTCAAATCACCTCTTTGTTTTTCATGTGCCTTAGCAGAGATTACAGGAGGATCTGCTTCATGATCTTGCCAGGCACAGAGGTGAGACTGACCAGCCTATAGTTTCCTGGTCTTCTTTTTTGCCTTTTTTGAATATCAGGGTTATGTTCCTATTTTTCCAGTCAGCAGGGACTTCTCCAGATTGTAACAATTTCTCAAATATGATGGAAAGCTGCTTAGCAACTTCATCTACCAGCTCCGTCAGGACCTGTGAATGTATTTTGTCAGGTCCCATAAAACAGCTGTCCGTTATTTGTCCTTATCTTTTTCAGACTTGCTGTTTCTAGTGTCCACAGTATTAGAACTAAACTATGCCATGCTTGTAACTGAGGGACAAAATGGATAAGGTCTGTTCAAACTGACCAAAATTCAGCTAGTTGAGATAGATTTTTGAGGTATTGCCAAAGCTCCTAAACAAATCCTTAGCTTCAACTCTGTAACAAGCCCAACTAACTTGGGCTTTATATATAACTTGTTTTTATTGTTAAACAACTGCTTAAAAGTTAGACTAATCTTAATGAGCTTATAAATCAGAACTGTAAAATGTATGAAGGCCTAATGGTACTCCCAAAATAATTCTAGAAATGTGGCATAATTTTGCCACTAAAAAGTAAATTTGAATCTGCTTCAGTCTGTTTAGGTTTTATTATAATTATTGGGTTTTTATGTGAGAGAGTTTATAGCAAAAAAAAAAATTGAATATAAGCATATTAAAGTAGCATATAGTAGTGTAAACATCAATAGTATATAAACATTCTCTAATACTGTCATGGCATAACTAAAGATAATGTATGAACATCTTGCATAACTGTATGATCTGCATGACCACCAAGGGGGCAAAGAAATTCATGTGGTTGCACATAGGAAGCATTGAAGCAACAACAAAACAGTTTGTATAAGCACAAGATAAACAAAATAAGATGTTTCAAATAAACAAGGCATTCTGTACATATCCTACATCCAAATACATAAGAAAGGTGACTGGAAAAATCAAAAATGGTGAAAGCAGTATCAGGAGCAGATAGGACCCCCTCACAGACCCTTTGCAAAGGGCACTGTAGTGCAGAAACCAGGTAAAGCAAGGAAAATCAGAGAAGAGAACAGGCTCACTTCAGTTCTTACTTCTTTCAGCAATGAGCTCCCTGGACTATTCTCCTGGGCCTCAGTGACTAACAGTCACCAAAGAATGTAGGTATCAAAAATAACTAAGCAGATTCAGCTCTATAGTCTTATATGGTCAGAGTTTATTTAAGATGTAAGTGCTAAAGATAAAATGTTGAAATGCAGTAATAATGATTAATATTGTGTAAGAAGTAGCCAGTAGCATAATGTGTTGTTAATGGAAAAATTTAGCAAACTTCATCAATTTTTTTTATATTTGAAACTTCTGACATGCATACATAAAAACTTATACCGTTGCAACATTGCTTACTACATTACCAAAAAAAATCTACCAGTTGTGTACTAGTACTACAATTTGCGCTGCTGAAATTAGAAATTCATAAAAATGGAAGGAGACAGACAACCAAATTTATGATAAGTTTAAAACTGCTTGTTCAAGGTAATGAAACGTTACTAAAATTGATACTAAAACTAAAACCTTGGAAACCGGAAGATGAACACTGTTCATCAACTATTTGAATAGTTTCTACTTTACCTTCCCACAAGAATTGCATTTATTTTAACTGAAGCACTTACACTTTCATTCCAAATTTGGATTTAATCACTACCATTTAAATTGCTTTACTAGACTTTTAAAAGTCTGATTTTGTTGGTTTTTTTTCAGGTGTGCAACATCATAGAATAAAGCACTTAACAATTATGACTAGTGAGACTGGTACTCTTTCCTTTATTTTGCAATAACATTAAAATGTTCCATACATTATGTTAAGACCTATTTAAATACTATTTTTTTCCAAGATGTTATGTGCTATCATCAAAAACACTACTCACCCAGCACTGATGAAAAAGTACTTCTATTTAACAGAGAACTAAGTACACTGCCAAGTCACTGAGAGTTTTGCTGCAGAATGACATTTACTTTCTTTATTGAAACACTGAGTAGCAACTTATATTCAGGTTTTTATCAAAGGTAGAAAAGCAATGTACCTTGTCAGGATTTTACAGCACAAATACATATCTTAGGAATGCAGCAGGTGTAATTGAAGACATTCCTCTTGACAGCTATGGATGACTGCTGCTTACATGGTGTTTATCACAGCTATAATAAAGCCAACAGAAAAACCTTTTGAGCATTCCTAATTCATTTCAGTGTGACATCAAATAATTTTGTCTTAGACTAGTCCTGAAAATGGTTCATGGCAACTTGCTGACTTTGTGTAAAATATATACTGATTTAGCTATTCTACAACTTCTGCTACTAAAACATTAGGATATAGTAGTATCTTAAACTGCCCTTGTTTCCAAAGTGAGTATATGATTATGTTCTTCTTTCAGTACTTTCTAGAAGCTGCAATTTGATTCTCCAGTCTTTCCAAAAGACCCCTTCTTTTTCCTGGTTGTTAAAGGAAACAAGAAAGATAATTGCACAATGTGTACTAACTACATTTCAGTAGCTGCAAGAGAAAGTATTACTAATAGAGAATTTTTTAGTATAATACCTTTCATGCATAATTAAAACAGTATCATGCGTGTCTGTATTTCTTAAAGGTAGGAGCACTTAATTTTGTCCTCAGTGAGATATAATCTTAGGAAGATTGTGTTAAATACCTCTTTTGCAGACTGTAAAAAAAAATTGATTTTAGCTTAGGTTCAGCTTTTCTAAGTCAAAGATCAGGGAACTAATCTTTGCTATAGGGTGTATGTTCATAACACCAGTAATTTCAGTTTCACGTTCCTTTCAAAATTCAGGTATCTTTCAATATTTAAAAATATATAGACTGCTTTTATAGCAATGGATTTCTCTCGCCCTAAGCAGCTGCCTCTCTATGTCTAAAATAAAGGAAGCCTTGAGTGAGTAGAATGGTTGTAGGCAATTAAGTTCTGTTGTTTTGATGTTATATACTACGTTCATAAACTGTCATAGGGACCAATGTTTCTTAATGACTAATTTTTTTCTCTATAAACATTAGTGTAAAAATCTGTGCTATGGTCCAGACATTTTAAAAATCAGCTATTTAAATTCTCATAACATGGAATACATCACCTATAGATGCCATCATACTTATTTAATTTAATATTGTCTTTGAAGTCAGTTTAATTTCATATATAGTTTTCCCCTGCAAAAAATATGTCTCTGTTTTTTTTCTCTTACAAATAATAACTACCAATAATTAACCAAATATGGAAATGTTACAGTAAGAACATTTCCAAGCCATTAACACAAATCTATTTTCAAATAGTAAGCATCTGTAAATTGAAAAGAATCAAAAATGCTGTAGAGGTTATCAATCCAATTTAAAATTTAGAATGCATTAAATTTTTGTCTGGTTATCTGTACAGTATCAATTCAGACTTTTTTGTATATTCTTTTCAATTCAGGAGTTACTCAAACAATACTTTTAGGCCTCTCCCCAGTTAAGTCTGTTCACGTGTTCGTTTTTCCATATTTAGTATCTCTATTAACTTAAAGTCTGAAAAAAACCTTAAACCTATGTTCAAGATCAGTATCTTGAGCTAGAAAATGCTTACAGAATAAGGCAAATTCTCAGCATTGCTTTTTGTCTGCACTATTCAGCATAACATCTCTACTTATCTGTTGTGCTTCATTCAGATATTGCACTGTGTAGAGAATCTTGTCATTTACTGATTTGATTTTTTATTACAGTCTTCACCCAATTTTCCTTAAAAAACATTCATAGTCACAAAATTATTTTGTCAGATTTAGCAGATATTGTTATCCCCATTTTACAAATGAGATGCAAAGAGATAAGAAAATTAAAGATTTGTTGCTAGAATTACTTATTAGTTAAAAACTTTGCTATTTTTATTAATTTGTGGAACCTGTGCCAATGAAAAAAAGATACTTTCTGAGCTGGCAAACTACAAAATGAAAGGATAAGTTAGTAGCTAATAAATAACTATCATGGTCTCTACCGTAGAAACTGAATTATAACTTTTAGGGTAAAATACTGCAGCTGAGAAGCTGCAACCATTCAAGCAGCTCTAGGTTTGTGGTTTTAGTATTTTATGGAAACAGCTTGCATTTATTTGCACACTGAGGGAAGGATTTCAGAATGCACCCTATAGCTTTATTAAATTTGCTTAGAGGAATATTATTCCAGAGCTCTTTGATTAAAGACCATACATTACAGAATTATAGGAAAAAGCTAAAGCAGTAAGAGTTACCAGAAGTCTTCAATTTTGTTTTAAAAAGCAGAAAGACTCAATGTTCAAAATTAATGAAGGAAATTTTTTTTTACTACTGAGATTATTTCTTGAAAACACCTTGGAATCTCAGTAGCTAGCTTACTTTTTTTATTTGTTTGTTTTGATTTGGGTTGGATTTTTTGTTGGATGGGGTTTTTGTGAGACTTTTGGTTTGTTTTTCTGTGTCCTTTCTTACGTACTAGTAACAGAAGTTAAAATTCTGCACACTTTGTTCAAGTACCTACATCAATTTTGTATGACTAAAATGTGAAAAATATTTTTTCTCAGTATTTACTGTAATAAGAAGATATACTCAAAAATGTTGAAAAGCAATTTGAATAATACAGGTACATACATGAAAGCACATTTCTGAAGTGTTAGCCTTATGGTCAGAGAGGACTTTAAGGACTTCCTCTTTAAAGAAGAAGAAAAAACCTCTCTATATACAAAGTTTTTTAATGTCTACGCTTCCCCTCAAGGAACTTAGGTCACACATTGCTTGACTGTTGCTTTTAATCTATTCTACGTTTTGAATAGAGTTGACTTCCAAGGAGGGCTTTATACTTCCAGAGTTAAAAACAGAAAACATGCTTCTCATTCTGAAAGGCCTTCTCTGACATATCCTTCCCAAATATTTTGGAAAATATTCTTACTTATTGTGAAGACACAAATAACTCAGTAATTCTCTCTCTTTATACATATATATATATATATATAAAGTATTTCAAATGTCCAGCATGTAAAAAGCCCAGGCAAATTTTAATTTAATAGTGCTCTTTAGAGGTGTGAGATCTAGAAACCAAAAGTCTCAGACTTTCATTCCCATCCAAATTTATATTACTGTTTCTCTTGGCAATAATTAATTTTGCTTAGTTGCAAAATGCACTGAAAATGTTACGATGGGTAATAATGCTCAACAATATTAGGAGTCTTTATGCATACCTAATTTTCAGGGAGGGAATCCTTTTTACAGAATCACCACATTATCTTTTCACCAAAAAACAAGACAAAGCCTAAATAAAAATTAATCTGAGTTTCAATAGAGTGGATTTAAATACGGCTAAAATTATTTATACATTGAAGTTCAGCTGTACTAATTTAAACTTATATACACCCAAATTATAAAATAACAAAGATGTCTAAAGAGCTCAAATGCCTTTTCCTTCAGATATGTCCTTCAGGAACACTAAATGTTATAAAAAATTTTAAATCTGAAGTAATTAAATTTTTATTCTCCATAGATTCCATAGATACATTCAACCAATAGGCCACTTTGCTTATTCTGGATTTATAAAAATAGCTGCAAGTGGGAAGAAGAGTGACAGTACTTGAGAGGTCAATTTTAGCTCATTTCTATAAAAAAAAAAAAAAAGTACATATAGTCAGACTCACTGTCACTTTCAATGTATTCTTATATTCATCTTCCAGCTGTCATTTCCACACTTGTTCACTTGTTGAGCATCACTGCCACACAATACTTTGCTCATAGACACTAAGGACCAACTATCCCCTTTCCGTACACAACAGGATTCCTATTGACTTTAGTGACAGTTGTACTCATGGAAGGAACAGTATTTAGTTCAGAGTTTTTTATATTCAACAGTGCAAAGAAACTTTATGTTGTTATTGGATTTTTTCATGTACAGAAACCCAGTACTATCAAGACATATAAAGCATTATATTTCTCTTTTTATTTATGCTTGCTGAATTTAAAGGCTTCATATACTCTACTAAAATATTTTTTCTCCATCTGTCAGAAATATCGAAAGATTAACTGTTGGAAATATGAAATATGACATTTGAAATATTATGTCTATATAAAGAGAGAGAATTACTGAGTTATTTGTGTCTTCACAAGAAGTAAGAGTATTTTTTCAAAATTCCTGTCTTCCTACTTTTCAAAATCTTAATGCACTGAGAGACATATAAGTTTGGTCACACTCTCCCAAAAGGTTAATGGTCAAGTTGTTAATGTTGGTAGGAAATGTTTAAAACGCATCAGTGTAACATCAAATCAGAAGGAATGTATTAAAAAAAAAAAAAAAACAATAATTTAATTTAGAATCTTAATTTATTAAATCATATTAACTGGAAGTTATGATTATTATAATTCTGTAAACTTGGGAATAATCTTATTCTCATCATTATGAAGCTGTGCAAAATCAGAAGAAATAGGACTGTAAAAGGCATAGGCAATATGAATTAAATGCTGATACTCTTATAATTATTCTGCCAAGTTAGGACTGAATGGTAAAACTTTTTTCTTTTTTGTTTGGGGAAACTGCTGTTCCAGCAGAAAATACCAATTCATAGAATCATTGAATCATAGAATGGTTAGAATTGGAAGGGACCTTAAAGATCATCAAGTTCTATCCCTCCTGTCATCAGCAGGGACACCTCCCACTAGACCACATTGCTCAAAGCCCCATCCAGCCTGGCCTTGAACACTTCCAGTGATGGGGCATCCACATCTTCCCTGGGCAACCTGTTCCAGTGCCTACCATCCTCACCACCCTCACAGATGATATAATTGGGATTAGATTTCCCTCCTTTAACAGTTGGTAAACTTGTAAATTTATCTATAAATCTGTAAAATAATCTAGTATGTACTTCTATAGTAATATACATGCAGTTGTAATGAAAGTTGTTATAAAAGTATTCTTTAGCATCTGCAGTACAAAGGAAGTGGAGATAAACATTCTTCCACTTTGTGCAATCCTGAGCATATTTCAACAGTGAATTATAATATATTTTACAGAAAAAAAAAAGAAATATAATGTATATTAATTAAACCAAGAGTTAAGACTTTGTCTTGGAAACTTGTGACAGCAGATGACAGTAGAGCAGTCTCTAAAATAACCTACTCTTTGCCAGAATGAGAATAAGGGGAAATAATTATGAAGTTCTAGATATCTACCTAGCAGTCCCATTATTCTGCTAGTCACTATAAACTGAAGAGAATAGAAAAGCGGATCAAGTACTACTATTGCCTATAAATGTCAAGACAAAAAAAAAATCCCTGAAAAATATTAATAAATGATTAAATTTGGTTGCAATTATTTATGCACCAAAAATTAGGTAGGATGAATATGAGCTCCTGTATTCATTTTCATTATCTTGCTTGTTTTGCACTACTTATCTTTTTCAATTGTTTGGCTGGAAACTCCAGAATAAATGATACTTCAGTGATTTTTTTTTCCAGATTTGATTCTTCTTCTTCCTCTATTTTTTTTTTAAGAAGTTCATCATATACAGCATTAAAAACTTTACTCAATGTGAAAGAATGTGCTTCCCTCACTCTCTCTCTTTCTGGACATTGTCAGCTATCTTTTAGAGTTTATTTGTTCTGTTTCCTTGAAATAAATGTTTAGAATCATAGAGTCATAGAATGGTTAGAACTGATCAACTAAAAAAAAAAAAAAAAAAAAAANAAAAAAAAAAAAAGGTTCAAAAATACAACTATTTAATAAATGTCACATAAAAATTTAAATATTTTGAAAGAAGTGCACCGTAGTTCCTTATTTTTTTAACTTCTTGTTACTGCTTAAGTTGAATAGATCCTTGAGTAGAACACTGACCAAACCCAAAGCTACCTTGTACTAGGTTGTCTACACAGATACACTTGAAGTATAGACAATTCCAAGTAGGAAAATGACACTTCAAATAGTTCTTTCCATGATATCTGGAAGCTGACTCTGATCTGATGCAGTTTTAGACCTAGAAAAGTACAAAATAGTCTTTCATTTAGTTTTATTTCCTTCTAGTCAAAGACATCAAGATTAATAGTAAGAAACAATGAGTTAAATTTTCTTATTCTATAGATTTCTGTAAAGGTGTAGAAAAATAGATAGCAAAACAGAATTATTTGAAGAAAAGTTTTTTTTCTTTAAACTTTTTCAGTGATCAACATTTAACGTTTTGTTTTTAAGTAAAGATTGTTGGTTAGTAAGTTTGTTTTGCTGTTCTTTAATGTTCTAATTATATAGAAAAAAGTGTATGGTAGGAAATTTTCCTACCCTACAGCCCATTCAAAATATAGACTTTACACTTTCCAGTTTCTCACAGTTTCCCTATTAAGGTTGGCTATTTTCTTTTGTATTTCTCTCTATAGTGCTGTCTCCTTTAAGCCTTGAGCTGATCATTGTAAAACTCTTCAATCCATTTTTCAGCAAGTTTACTGTGCCGAAAGACATAGGCTTTCATTCATGGGATGGAGGCTTTATGTCACAAAGGAAATAAACCTGTTTGATAGCACCTGTTCTATCTATTTTATATCTGAAATAAACTCTAGCTCAGTGCTGAAGTATTTGAAAAACATCTGAAAGTTACTGTTGCGTAGGCCCTAACTTCTGCTTAGGCTGTTATAAATTTTATGTAGGAAAGATTTATATGTATTTTCAGATTGGGCCAAATCCTCAATGGCATACAGCAAAAGGGAAATGCAGTTGTCTAACATATTTCTATGGAGAAATAAAGAAACTTTCAAAACTAAATGGAATATAATGTTTTAAAAAATTATGGGAATGTAAAAATATGTAACACCTACCAAAGAAATATGTATCTGATCAATACTCACTATGCCAATGGAAGTGGTCTTTTCAAATTAGTTTTATTCTTCTATAGCTCCTGAAGCTACTTTCTTTTTGATTATTATTTTATTATCGTATGCACATTGTATAAATACAAACACAAATTTCAAACAAGATTCAAACAAAGTATCAAGACTAAGAGTTTGCACTAGCAGAAGTGTAAAAATCTCATAATGAAATGTGAACAATTACATACAGTATGTGCCAATACATCTGCTATGTTTCCTCCCCTCCCCCCAACCCAGACCCAGCTGTCTTAAATACATTTAAGCTAACTTTTCTTCTGTGTAGGTTTCTGTATGGCTCACACAGAATGTCTGAGGATGGTTGACCTAATCAGTCTTCCAGATCTAAGGATATATTAGCTCTAGCTATGAATCACCCAATAGATGTATATTTAACCTCTTGAGGTTAAGAGTTGAGATCTTTCAGGAAGTGCAGTGTTCAGATCTGGATGCAGTTCCTCAGCACAGATCTCAGCAATGTAGGATAAAGCAGAAGATTCTCTTTCCATATCCTGTAGACAGTTTTTTCAGTTGTCTGCCAAGACATTGTCTGCCTTTTTTTTTTGTGGTAGAATAACAGTTTGACTTATGTGGAGCTTGATTATTTCCCCATATTGATTTCTATGAAACTGCTACTTGTCCTTAACCACATTTTTGCATATGATTATGCTTAATTTCAAAATGAGTATTTTTTTCCCTGTTTAACTGCAATTTATATTTTTTCAGATTATTTTTCCATTTTCTTTAAATCATCCCCTTCCCCAGGTTAATATTTTTTTTCAAATTCAATGAGGTTATTCTCTATTCCACCATTTATATGGGTACTGAAAATACTAAGATTGGATTCAGTACAGGCCTTTAAGGAATCTTACTGCTACTTCATTTTAATAATGATTCTTTAACAGTTAATAGCTAACTTTAATAGCTAAAATCTTTAACTATGATTTTCTCATAATTTTCCTGCAGTATGAAATATGTTTTCTAACTCTACTGACATAAATCACTTTATTAAAAGAAACTTGCAAGCAAGAAAAACATATTGCCATGTGTTTATGAGAACAAGTCAACCTTACATAGCTTTACCTTACCTTTTTAATCTCTAAAGGGTCTATTATCTGACTACAAAACTGATCAAAGTAATGCACATACAATCAAAGATGATCTTCAAAGAAAAAGCACTCAGGTAACTTGAAGTAGTGAGATATTCTGGAAAAATTGTAACAGTCATCTTTCTGAAATATCAAGCATAAATATGTGAATAGAAGAATGAGGATTGCAGAATATAAATTCATAACACAAACTGTTATAATTTGTATCAGAATTTTAAAAAAAATACAATTCACAGGATTAATATGTTTATTCAGACATTCCGAAAAATTATTTATTTTCTTTTTTTAATTATAAGACCAGTTTATTTTTCAGATATTCAACTCCAGTCACTACCCTGTTATTGCAAACTGAAAAAAAAAATCCAAAAACCCAAAACAAAAACAAAATCCTTATTGACAACTGCATCTCCTTCAGGATATTTTAATATTAGAACAGATGTCCACTCTCTCAGCCCCAAATAGGTGCCAATCACACATACAAGAGTTTTCAGTCTGTCTTCAATAAAGAATTTAACAAATAACTTCATATTTTATATTTTAATGCACTGAGATTTTTAAATCACATACTAGCATTTAAAAGCAAGTGTTCATTATCCCTCCTTAAAATGTAAATCAGTTATGTTGTGTATAGAAGACCAGATGGCAAAAGTTATCAGCGAGAGTTGGAAGAGAAGGAAAATAAATACACAGGCCTAGGTGTATCTGACCTTCCAGCATTATCCACCTTAAGTCTTGTCAATCATTGATCCATTAATTTGTTTTGGGATATCATAATTTTTAAATCCTCTACTACATTCTTATTTCTCTCTATAAGATACAGATTGACTGATTTTGATCCACGTAAAATAAGAAAAGGTGCTGAGCCTCAGGCACCTCTGATGTGAGTTGCAAAGTTGCACATTTTATTGCCCAAAAGAGTGAATAGAACTCATGGTTACAGAGTTCAGATGAAATCTAAAGAGGATATTGACAGATACTCTCTTCTTTGTGAAGTAACAGTAGTTATATACTAAGCAAAGTAATCCTAGTATTAATCTGGAGGACCAAAGTCACAATTATGTAACTAAACACAATTACCTGTACACTAGTCTCCCAGCTAATTATCGTATCAGTTTATCTTTGGGTGACTAAGACATAGGAGGAATTATTTTCTCCCTCGATTACATCATCCACCAGTTTGCTTTCCCATTTTTTGCCTAGCCTAAACCATGGCAACTGAGAACCTGGTTATACTGAATACTTTGCTAAAAAGTGTAGTGATTTGTTTTGCATTTTATTGCAGTGTTCTTTTACAATAAATGTCTGATCTTACTAGGTATTTGTTTAGTACTCAATATGGGTTGAATATAGTTTAAACTTTATATATATCTTTATTATTTTTTTTCTTATTATAAAGTGTAAAATATTCATCAATTACGGTATAAGTAATGAGGTTCTTTGTACAAATCTGTTGCTCTGTTCTTTGAGTAGGTTATTAATGAATTTTAATCAGAATATCAATACCTTTCAGCATTAAAAGCCAAACCATCATCTCCTATATTTTAATTTCTTTTTACATTTTGCTTTATAAATGACTAAAGTAAAATTTAAGACAATTTCATAATACCATAATAGGGTGGAAAATGTGGCCATGTTAAAGGCCAGCAGGTAGATTGATCAAGGGCATGCGGCATTAATTTAATTCTCTGTTTGGCTCTTAGTTACTTTTAAGGGGTACATCAATTGGGACCATTTTTCTTAACAATCATGACAGTTAAATAATATCCTGACCTTGTAAATTCTGTTAATGTCCTGAAAATGTTGCACAATATTTACATGTCCCAGGAAATGATGTCACAAACTGAATCTGATATACAGTGTGAACTCATGCAGCATTTCAAAGAGATTTGCATATGTAACTTGAAAGATCTATAAACTTAATATTCATGGAAAAAATCCTAAAACTAACAGAGAAATCTATTTCAAATGGCAGTTAAAGTTGTAATCTCTAGTATTTTAGAGATGGTGGGAATTTAAATACTTAGTTTATAAAACAATGAAGTAAAATTTAATTTATAATGATTTGCAAGTGCATATAGTATAATATAGGCAAATTCCCTAGAGATCCATGCTTTGAATTTGCTGTGTAGAAGAAAAGACATAGACTATCTTCCATTTTTGTGTGTTTTTTTGTTTTGGTTTGGATTTTTGTTTTTTTTTCAAAATGTAAATAATTAATAAGATCTGTTTTAAATTGTATTTTAAAAGAAGGTTTATGCTCAAGTACCTTTATTTGTTTCTCCCTGGAAAAAATTTGCCTTATAGTAATCACAAAGGTTTAGATCCAGATTATCAACTGAATTAAATAGGCTCACCATTCTGAAATCAACAAAGCCAGTGTACAACTAAAACAGCTGTGTGAGTGACAGCAGAGACTATGAGAACAAAAGAGATTTGTATAAACCAGCTGCTGCATAAGCAATGTCAGTGGAGGAGACATAATGGGCTATATATAGAGCTATCAAGAGTAAATGATGGAGTGACAGCTACAGGGGGAGAAGTATGTATGAAAGATTACCTTAAGAAAAGCTTTAAATTATAACTGATCAACATTTGTGAATTCTGGAAAGTATCAAACCCAAGTATTCAGTAATATATGAATACAAGGGCACCCACGGAAGGTAGAACACTGCACTGTTAGTGAAATAAAGAACTGTAGAAGACACAAAGCTAAAGTGAGATTGAGAGACCAGGAATGTCTTTAGTTTCTGGGTAGATTGCTGCTGTTTTCCCTTTTCTATTCAGATTCTAATAATTTCAGGTAAAAGATTATGCACTTGCAAAATGTCCTGCTCAATATAATCTCAATCTTGTCAGTGTGCTATTTTATTTTCACTAATTGTACTATTTATTACAGCTCAGTTGGTTCACAGCTGGCAGCATAAAAAAAAAAAAATCCTCCAGTGATGGCCTACTGAACAGTGCTCCATGCTTCCTTTACTGCTTATATCAGACATTAATAGAGAAAAACTATTACTGAGATGTGCTGACATCATTGATTAGGCTTTTGAATACACTAGAAAGTAAACAGAAACATTAATTTTAATTTTAAACTCCATTCGAAATTTGAGAGTAAACCAAAACTGGTGCCTGCAGGACGCAAGTAGAGCTTTCTTAATGGGGCAGCAGCAATTTATTCTGTGGTTTCTAAAGGTAACTTCCAGAATAGATAATAAAAGCACCTTAAAAATATATAATTTTCCCAACAAATTGTCCATGTAATTCAAAGACATTTATTTTTGATTGACTAGACATTGAAGGAAAGGAGAGAAAAAAAAAATCCATACTACTATCAGTCATTGTACGATATTGCTGACAGGTATGGTTATGTCACACTCCAGTGATTTTTATACGTAGAAGTAATGTTGGCAAACTTTAAGAACTGTGACCAAAGCCTTGGCTCTGTTAAAATCAGTGACAGTTTTACTATTTAATGAGAACAGGACAGGTTTCTACATCTTATAATATTATGCTGGTCATATACCAGATGTAAAATGTTTGGGTCCAGAACCTTTGCTAATGTAAATCTTAGCATAACTGAACTAAGATAAATGAAGTCAAAGAAAGTGGAAGGAAATACAGAATGTGCAATAAAAATAAAGTAGTGGATGTGGAATAGATTCTGTTGTGGCTTGTATAGCAAAATATTTTTTAGAATTCAACATTTAAGTTTTACAATTTCTGCAGCATCAGGATGTTCCTTGGTTAGAGATATTGATAATGCCCAACATTGATACAATTCTGTTGTTTGCATCTTAAGTTCTTCTAACTGTCTTGTACACTCCACATTTTGGACAAAGAGTTTTGTCATATTTTTCTTTTGTCATCTAATCTGATTATGACAATACCCCTCCATTTTACAGTATGTTGTGTTTTTCTTTTACGTTGAGTTTTCAATTCATCTTAATTGATTAATTTTTTAATTTGACGAGACAGGCCATGTTTGGAATAAGCTGCTTCTGTATTTCTCATTTTGCCATTTTTTTTACACTGTCTTTACTTCCTCTTTTCACCTGTTTCTTTCTTTCAAAAATATCCTTTATAATTCCTTCCATTATGCATGGATCATCTTCCTCTAAGCTTCTAAAACTATTCACTTTTTTTTCTTCCTGCCAGTGTTGTAGAAATTATATGAAGTAAAGATAATCACATAGGACATTGTAGATTTTCACATACTATATATTCCAATCCTATATTCCAGCTACCCCTCATCTTTTCATATACATAAAGCATTCTGAGTATAGTTAAAAATAATTTATTAATTTAATTAATGTCAATTGACTAGACAACAAAAGGCAAAAGGGTTTTCACACCTGTAAAACAAAAGATTATGTGGCAAAGAGGACAATAATTAAGTTTGTGATATAATGTGTGTCTTTATGAAGTAGCAGTGCAAAATACTGACAATTTGAAAGGGAATGATATTGTGGACAATTATAATATGACATAAAGATAATCCAAGCTGAATCCTTTTTCAATTAAAATAGTTTTGCATTTTAGTCTGCTCTTTCAGATTTTGGTTCTTCTTTGAGGAATAGCAGAAATTAAATGTTTGAAAGAGTGACTATAATTGGCTTATTCTGCCACTTTTTTCATTCTGTTTGTCGAGTGTCATCTCTTTTTTTTCCAGAGGTCATTGAAAATAACTATGAACCATACTGACCATACTGAAGAAAATGTATAGGATCATGTAATTATGATCTGATAATTGTTATGTATGCCAGTTACTGTGGCAGCCATGGAAATGTGAATGTGGATAGCCTTGTGGCCTTTTGTGAATGGTGTGACCCATGACTACCAGTCTCATTCTTCTCTCCTTCTGTTTATCTCCCTAATATAATTTTTATCATATTGAATGTACTTGGCATGTTTTCTCAGGAAGAATATTCTCTTTGGAGTACTTACTACATTTGGATTATTTGATATACATAGAGACTGCATTTTATCATATTAGGACTAGAAGGCGTGACTTTTGGGGAAGTACTGAGGATATTAAGTTTGTTCAGCTTAAAGAAAAGGAAACTGAGGGGTGAAGACTGATGCCTACAACTTTGTCATGATCTGGAGTGGAGAGGGAGGTGCTTTTCTCTCTGATGCCAGGTGATAGGATATGTTGGAATGGTTTAAAACTGTGTCAGGGAAAGTTCAAATTTGGTATCAGGAAAAAGCCCTTGAGAGATTGGTCAAGCACTGGAACAAGCTCTTCAGGGAAGAGGTCATAGCCCTAAGCCTGTCAGTGTTTAAGAAGTATTTGGACAGTGCTTTTAGACATATAGATTATCTTTTAGGTTGCCCTATGGTAGGGACCCTCGTAGATCCTTTACAACTCATGGTATTCTGTGATTCTATGATAGCTGTAGAGAAACCTGAACATCAAGCTGGAGTCTGGAAAATTATCCCCCTATGAACCAAGGTATTCTATGAGAGCTTTCCGTTACCCAGTCTTGAAGTAAATGTTTTTGCTGAAGCATTAGCTGACATTTCATGAAGCTGTAGCATGGGATTGTGTATGTCTGCTTAACTGATAATGTCAGAGAATCCATCACTCAGGAAAAAAATCGTGAATTATTCATTAGGATTCAGAAGAACTCTCATGGTTCAAAACAACTTTGATGATTTAGCAAATGAAAAGTAAAACATTAGAATTCCAGTTATATCTCTGGACCTTAGAGTTGTACAGTATATACATGCTGTCAGTGAACCTAATGCTTATGGCAACCTTTTCGGTACTTTCTTAAAAAATGCAATTAAGTTTTATTCCTACAACGTATGCAAGATGCAATGCAAAGCATCTTTGTTTACAGCAGAAAACATGATTGCTTACTGATTGTCTCATATGAGGTGGTAAGGGCATGAAAATTATTGACGTAGCATGGAAGAGTTAAAGAAAAAATATGGGCAATCTCAGATACCTTGCAAATCTTTGTGTACTTCATCTGTTACATGCATCCTATTATATGTGTGACTTCTAATGAGTCACGATTATTTTTATACAGTTATTATAAACATGCAACAGCACTTTCCAATTATTTTGTTAAAAAAATTCTCTATTGTTCCCTTTCTAGTACTGTAGGTGGTATTTAGTTATTAAAAATAATTAGTGTAACAAACTATGTACTTTTAACTGTTGATGCCCAAATTATTTTAAATTCAAGGTGAATGAAAATTTTTGAAAATACTTCAAGGCAAATAATGACATATGAAGTTTTTGTTCTATTCTTATTCAGTTAATAAATGTAGTGCATTGATTTTTAATTTATTTTTTTTTATTAAGACTTTAAATATTAATGATTGAGATAGAGACAATTTCTTCACATAACCCTTTAGATACCCTTTCTTGTCAGACTCCATCACCAGATGTTTCTACTAATTTTCCAATGATTTTTCAATTTTAAGAAAGATGTGTTCCAGTTACTGGAAAACATTATTTTTAAAAATTATTTACAAGAATTCATGTGTAATTCCCAAAATCATAATTTTTTTAAAAAAGTTTGTATTTTTTCAGCAGTTAGAAAACCAACATTTTTCTTCTAAAATGGGTCAGGTGTATACTTATGTCATGAAATATGGAATAGTTAGTAGGGTGACAACCTTTACAAATTAAATAGAGTGTTTTGAAAAGATTTCTCTGCACTATACAACTTATCTTCATCAGTTAATAACTAATTAAGCAAAGAAGAATATCAGAGAATATTTTATAGAGCTTAACACAGATATTCTGTCTGACAACAACTACTCTATGCGCCTTTGGGCATTAGGAAAAGTGGTCATGGCACCAAGCCTGTCAGAGTTCAAGGAACAACTAGATGATGCTCATAGTCATATGGTTTATTTTTAGCTGGTTCCATAAGGAGCAAGGAGTTGGATTTAGTGATCCTTATGGGTCTCTCTATTATCTCTAGAATATCTCTCTGGAGATGTTCTAGGTTTTTATGATTTCCAGAATAAACACAAGACCAGAGGGCTTTTTTTTTTTCTATTTTAAAAAATCAGTAAGAATATTTTTTCCTCCACGATTTTCCAATATTTAAATATTATCATTCTTTCCCGTAATCTAACAGTAATACTTTGTTATACAGCTTTTGTTAAAGTTATCTTATTTATACAGTCACCATGATGACAAATGATCTAAAAGTCTACATTCTCGGTGGCAAATGTGATGCCAGAGGATTAGGTTTGGGGGACTTGGTTTGGGGTGTGGGTTGTTTTTTTTTTTTAATTGGCTTTTCTTTTTGGTGCACAGATGATAGAGTTTTTTGATAGTTTAAATCTGAAGGAGAAAAAATTCTGTCAGCAACAGAATATTTTCTAGAACATAATCATGGTGAAAAAATAACACTTTGCCTGTCTGGATAAAGGACATTAGCTCTTTATACTAAATATTAACTCTGTAAAGGGAAAAAGAAAGTAAAATTATTTCTTTAAATATGTGTTTAAATGTGTAATGTTAATATAAAATATCTAATGGATAGGAAAAAAAAACCTAGAGCAATCCCTCAAGGAACTCTTTTTGTTTAAGATGGTAATAGGAAGAAAGATCTTCATTTCAGAGTATATTTAGGAAATGGAAGCATTTTGTAGCAAACATTATCTTACAGGTCACATACTGCCACAGCTGATTTTAAAGTAGGTGAAGATTAAACTATTTCTACTTATCAAAGAGTGTGCATATTTCTTATGACCTAATTTCCATTTCATGAAAACTGAATCAGTCAGAAGGAGAGTCAAACCCGTTACTGTGTGTGTCTATGTGATGTGCTTGCACGTGCTCAAAGGAATCATTGTTAAAGAATCACCAAAATAGATTAGGATGTTTTCCCACCTCCTTTTGGAACTTATGTTGTTACCCTCTTACTCTAACTCTACATACGATGTCCACACATATTATAACACCAAGACAGATCACTGGAAGAGTGAATTTGGTGGCAGGTGTGATCTGTAACCCATATCAAAGAAATTTGTAGGAGGAACATGTCAGACAGTGCTATACTTATAAATAAAAGGAAGACTGGGCAAAAGTTGTAGCCTTACACTATGTCAGCATTTTTTTTAATCAAAAATTAAAATATTTAAGAACATGAGTCAAATAATTATGAAAGTTTAACAGAAAAAATAACTGAGTGAATGAAATCAGGAAATCTTAATATAAGTTTATTTTACTAAGTGCATTCTCTTTCTCATATCCAGGGAATTAAGTAGTAAGTGCCTTGGTCCTCAAACCAGACGGTATAAACATTTTACATTACGTGAGAATACAAAATATTGTATTCTTCAGAATTTCTATTCATGTACATAGGTTTTCCCATGGATTTTTGTATTGAAGTAAAGTATGTACTGTTTAATTTTGCAAAAGAATAATTTGAAAAATAACCATAAAGTGGTTAGCATTGAAAGGGAAACAAACTAGATTTTCCATGGATTGATGCAGACTTGATATTCATTCAAAATGAGATTTCACTGGGCTGGAATTTATGAAATAATTGAAAAGTCTGGTTAGTTCATTTGATTCAGGTGGGAAGAGATTACACAATCAGTCTCCTCTGTCTGTCAGAAAGAGTTCACTGACAAATGATGGAGGTGAGAAACAGACTGACAAACATATTTTGTTTCTCTGAAGAGATCACAGCTGTCGTATGACAAGAGAATTGAAATGGAAGGGATTTTAAAGCCTCCTGTTTATTTTCCGTACCTTGAGCAATGC
Source organism: Nycticryphes semicollaris (assembly GCA_013400055.1). Taxonomy (NCBI): domain Eukaryota; kingdom Metazoa; phylum Chordata; class Aves; order Charadriiformes; family Rostratulidae; genus Nycticryphes; species Nycticryphes semicollaris. Next base: position 50,949 of record VXBJ01001936.1, on the reverse strand, counting down.
TCTGTTTTCCCTCACCATAAGTGGCTGCTTCTGATGTTTTAAGGGATACATGTTTTAGTGAACAAAACAATATATGTGGCTACTCTATGTCCCCTAGTCCTATAATGTCCTCAAAGGGGTCAATTTTTTCACATCACAAGTAATCCTACATCTGTGAATTTCATACATGAAGTAAAGATGGATATTGGTTTGGGGGTTTTGGTTTATTTTTTTCACTAGTGTGTTTGATTAACGTTGGCCGGCTGTCAGATGCCCACGAATTGACTCTCCCACTCCTCCTCCTCTGCAGAAAAGGGGGGGGAAATAAGATGAAAAACTCACTGTGTTACAGTTTAATGTATGAAACCAAAGGTTGCACACAGAAACACAGTAAAAGAAAAAAAAAAAGGAAGACCTATTCACTACTTCCCATTCATTGGAGATGTACAGCCACTTCAGTTTCTTCAGAAGACAAACACCTCAAAAATTAAATCCCCTGTGCTCCTCCCTTCCTCCACATTCCCTTGGCTTTTATTGCTGAGCATGATATCATCTGATATGGATAAGCAGTCCCAGTTATGTCCTCTCACAGCCTTTTGCTCCTCCACAGCCTCCTGGTGTGCCTGCGCACACCTATCTGTGTGTGTGTCCATGTGTGAAAGCCTGGATGCTCTACCAGCACTACTCAGCAACTGATAAAATATTGGTGTGTTATCAATACCATTCCAGCTACAGATATAAAGCACAGCACTATATGGGCTGCTGTGGGCAACGTTAACCCCATCCCAGCCAGACCCTGAGTACATGCATATTTGTACATCATAGTTGTACAGACAATTGAGTACATGCATAATTGTCAAATCATATTTGATTTGGCATAGACATCCTACTAAAATGCAATTTAAAGTAGTGGGAGGAGTAATAAATGCATGCAATGAGGACTAAGCAAGTACAGGGCTCCTGAAAACCACAAGTTGAGGGCCCAGTTGACAAAGTCCCTCCACTGTAAGTGAAGACGTGGTATGTGATCATCTAAGGAATCTGAATATATACAAGTCCATGGGACCTGATGAAATACATCCTGAAAGAACTGGCTGACGAAGNTATGGATTTGATGGGTGGATAAGGAACTGGCTGGCTGGTCGCATCCAGAGGGTGGTTCTCAATGGCTTTAAGTCCAGATGGAGAGCAGTGACAAGTGGTGTCTCTCAGGGGGCCATGCTGGGACCGGTACTGTTTAACATTTTTATCAATGACACGGACAGAGGGATTGAGGGCAACTTCAGCAAGTTTGTAAATGACACTAAGCTGTGTGGTGTTGTTGATACACCTGAGGGATGGGATGTCACCCAGAGAGACCTGGACAGGCTGGAGAGGTGGGCTCAAGTAAACCACATGAGGTTCAACGGGAGCAAGTGTGATGTTCTGCACCTGGGCTGGAAAAATCCTCAGTATCAATGCAGACTAGGCGATGAGGTATTAGAAAGCAGCCCTGAGGAAAGGGACTTGGGGATGCTGGTGGACGAGAAACTGGACATGAGCAGGCAGTGTGCACTTGCAGCCCAGAAGGCCAATCGCATCCTGGGCTGCATCAAAAGAAGTGTTGCCAGCAGGTCCAGAGAAGTGATTCTGCCACTTTGCTCTGGTGAGACCTCACCTGGAGTACTGTGTGCAGGTCTGGAGCCCTCAATATAAGAAAGACATGGACCCGATGGAGCAGGTCCAGAGGAGGGCCACAAAAATGACCAAGGGACTAGAGCACCTCTGCTACGAGGACAGGCTGAGGGAGCTGGCGTTGTTCAGCCTGGAGAAGAGGAGGTTCTGGGGAGACCTAATAGCAACCTTCCAGTACCTGAAAGGGGCCTACAGGAAGGCTGGGGAGAGCCTATTTACAAAGGCCAGTAGTGACAGGATGAGGGGCAATGGGTTTACACTGAAGAAAAGCAGATTTAGATGGGATATTAGGAATACGTTCTTTACAATGAGGGTAGTGGAGCACTGGAACAGGTTGTCCAGGGAGGTGGTCGAGGCCTCTTCCCTGGAGATATTCAAGGGGAGGCTCGATGAGGCCCTGAGCAGCCTCGTCTATTTGGGGGTGTCCCTGCTGACTGCAGGGGGGTCAGACTAGATGACCTTCCGGCCCAGATAATTCTATGATTCTATGAAAGCATTGCACTGAATTCAGTGATCACGCAGCTAAGAAGCAATAGCATTTCTACAGCAAACATTTTAACCTAAACTTTATGACTGTGTTTGCACTAAAGACATAATTTAAAAATCAGTCTTTAATGATGCATATCCTAGAGCAAAGGTATAATTTTTCATCCAGATTTCAAGAGTTCATAAAATATACTTAATATTTTTTTTTTTAAATCAGACTTAAATTATTACAGAAGTCTGTCCAGGGCTCCACGCACCCTGGCACAATTAATCATACAAAAAATGCAATTAAATTCCCAACAGTCTAAAACTGATTTCACAAGAATTAATTTAGTAAATCAGATAACAACACTCTCTATTGATTAGAAACCAAAACAGTATAATTCCATGGAGACCCTGTCGCATTCATCTATATTTTAGTATGCCTGGGAAATGATTTGATCAAAAAGATTGGAAAATAATTTTCTTAGTATATACAAAGATCCCTCCTTTGTATTATTTCCCTTTCTTCTCTTTAGCATGGTGATTTAGCATGATCTCAAAATAATCCATACACAAAATTAAGTTAAACAGTAATTTCATCCAGAGTAGAAGATGAATAACATTATGATTTGTGATTTTGCGTTTGACAGACAGGAAAAGACTCCCCAAACGAATTCCATATGTTTATGCTTTTGTTAAAGAGAAAAAAGCAAAACAAAATAAAACAAAGAAGCAATAATAAACAAAACCAAACCAAAACAAAACAGGCAAAAACCCCAAATCCAGCTTCTTCCCATTTAATTGTGGTCTTTTCAATCAGAAAAGGCCTCTCCAGGGATCTATGTTAGTTAACTGTAAGAAAATATTTCTTCTCTAGTCTGAAGATCATCTAAAACTATGAAAAATAGTAAAAAAAAAAGAAATATCACTTGAGTTAATTTCTTCTCTCACTTCTCTGAGGGAAAATAACCATAATCTCACTTTTGGTCATGGCCATATATCCCAGCCTTACTCCACACATTAAGAGCCTCATTTTGTCTGCATTGTAGGACATATGGGACAAGCAAGTGGTGTCCAAGGAAAGGAAATGTGAGAAAAAAGAGAATACTGGAATATTGAAAAAACACTGAAGAAGCAGCAGAGCTGTAGTATGCTGTAGATGCCCAAAGACAGACTTTCTAGAGTCCTTCCTGAATTATATAAGGATTCTTTCCTGACTCTGTGTAACTTCATAGCTACTCATTCTAAGAAGGGTTCTAAAAGCAGAAATGGTGTGGACAGTGAAAGAAAATGCCTGTAATTATTATTGTAACAAAGGCTCTGTCACGAACTTTGTCTAAAGTTTACTTCACCATTATTTTTTCAGAGGGTCAAAGAAGCTTGACACTTCTCACATGATTCTTGAAACTAACTTAATATTTGTCTCCTTCAGCCATGATTTCAGACATTTAAAACTTCGTTCTTTTTGAAGGTCTTAATGATATTTCCAGAATAGAATGATTATGTAAAATTATTCAGTCAATAAAAAATAAATAAAAAATCAACCAAACAAAAAAGGAATTGTGGGTAATCAGCAAATACCTGAGAAAAATTGTGTGTAGTTTAACATTACCTCCAAATTGTAAAAATGGCTACGAAGATAACTAAAGATGAAAGTGGGAGGGGCTAGTGACAGGAGAACTTCAGCTGAGATGAATTTTGAATACTCAAAGGCTTCTTCTCCCTCTGTCTAAAACTTTTCCCGTGGGAACTGATTTTTTATTGTCTTCTTGTAGGCAATTGTCTTGTTTAACAACTACATGCTATTTCTACTAATCCTTGTTTTTGCCATTTTAGCAAATCTTTTTCATATGTCAGAGTTCAAGGAGGATCTAGACAATACCCTCAGTCATACAGTTTTGGTTTAGGTAGTACTGCAAGGAGCAGGGAGTTGGGCTCAGTGATCATCCTTATCGGTCCTTTCTAGCTCAAGATATTCTGTGATATGTTGTTCTATGAAAAACTCTATAGACTTCTTTTTTAATTTTATTTTTTTTATTTCAGTGGAATTCATGTTACATTTTCCTGGGTTGTTTTTTCTTCTTTTTTTTTTTCTTGAATCTGTAAACTCTGCAGCAGACTAAGTTTTATTCATTTTTTGTGCAGTTATCTACTGTCTCAAGGCACTACTCTAGCACCAAAATGCAGATGCTTTATCCATGCTTTATTTCTCCCACCAGGCACTTGTAAAGTGAGGATGAGAATTTGCTATAAGGTAAGCCCTTCAATTCAGTTTGTAAAGGCATTATATTTGCAACTCTGCACATATGAAAGCCCTATTTAAGTAAGGTATCACTCACTACAGTTAAGAGAAAGCATTTAATCCTTTAGAATTCATGGGCATATATTGTCTGGTCCTAATAATTTCATTTCATAAATTTCCTTTGTAAGTTCTATTATAGCATTTCACCTTCAGTTCCACAGTTAACAGAGAGGTAAAGAATACATTTAATTATTATGGTTTTAATTTTTTTTACTATTTTTTTACAATATATGCTTTTAAATTATCTTTATGTTTATTCTTCTGCCATCTATGTGGATTCTCAGTGTTCATTTCCAGATACTGTTGTATTTTTTAAAAGTCAGCTGTATAAATATGTGACAGTCCTTATTCAGAACCAAGTGCTTTTCTGAAAATTCACACCACAAGAATATTGTCACTGAGAATGCCTTGGGGAAACTAGTTCTTCCTCATTACCATACAAATATTCCTTATCCCTGAGAGGTGAGTGAGTTACTGTGAAAGGGAGAGGAATTTCTACTCAAAGATTTAATAAGTTACAGGATTTTTTGAAGACTTTCTTGCTACTCTAACTGATTTTGAATTTTGGAAATTTTCATATTATAAAGGTGACCTCTTTTAACCACATTCTGCTGCCAGGGGCTCCCTCAAAAACTGGCTAATTTATTATAGGGAAGATTTCTGAGAACTTTTAGGTCAGGAAAGGCTAATTCTTTGAAAAGCTGAGTATCACTGAAAAAATACTCTGTCTGAAGTACTTTAGAATTTAGTGGGGTTTGCTACTGTCATAGAGACCTTGCAAAAACCTATGTGATGCTCTACCTTCATATTTTAAAGCAAGCTGCTATTAAAAGAAAAGTTTCTTGAAATTTTAATGTCTGGTTTAGATTCTGACCATCTCAGACCCTTCGGAAATTAAAATTATCTGTCTCAACTCTCATTACAAATTACAGTGTCACAAATGTGTAATTAAAAATGGAAAGTTTTCTTTCATTGAGTCCACACTGTGTTTTCTATTAATATTTTATGTGATGATTACGAATTTGGGTCAATGCTCTCTCAAACTATCATCTTACCTTAGCCAAAATGAGTGGGCTTTATCTAAACTGTCTTTTGACTTGATAATATACTCCAAGCATTTAACATGTGCCATATTTATACCTATACTTCTGTACCTTACATAGGACTTTATATTCTCATGTTTTTTTCAGAAACTGATTTAGAACATCAGTGTCCTCTTCCTCAAACTAAACACTCCCAGCTCCTTCAATCGCTCTTCATAAGATTTATTCTCCAGGCCCCTCACCAACTTTGTTGCCCTCCTCTGCGCTCTCTCCAGCACCTCAACATCTCTCTTGTGTTGAGGTGCCCAGAACTGGACACAATACTCAAGGGGTGGCATCACCAGTGCTGAGTACAAGGGAATAATCACTTCCCTACTTCTGCTGGTCACACTATTTCTTATACAAGCCAGGATGTCATTGGCTTTCTTGGCCACCTGGGCACACTGCTGGCTCATATTCAGCCACTTGTCAATTAGAATCCCCAGGTCCTTTTTGACCAGGCAGCTTTCCATCCATACTTCCCCAAGCCTGTAGCAATGCATGGGGTTGTTCTGGCCCAAGTGTAGGACCTGGCACCTGGCCTTGTTGAAGCTTATCCTGTTAACATTAGCCCATCAATTCAATATATCCTAGTATCTCTGTAAAGCCTCCCTATCCTCCTGCAGATCAACACTCCCACCTAGCTTAGTGTCATCTGCAAACTTACTGATGGTACACTCTATATACTTGTCAAGATCATCAATAAAGACATTAGATAGAAATGGTCCCAATACTGAGCCCTGAGGAACACCACTTGTGACGGGCCGCCGGCTGGATTTAACTTCATTGACCACCACTCTTTGGGACCATTTATCCAGCCAGTGCTTGATCCAGCAGATCATATGCTTATCCAGGCCATGAGCAGCCAGTTTTTCCATGAGAATTCTATGGGGAACAGTGTCAAATGCTTTTTAAAAGTCTAGGTAGATGATATCCACAGCCTTCACCTCATCCAATAATGCACAAGGAGATCAGGTTTGTCAGGCAGAACCTGCCTTTCATAAACCCATGCTGACTAGGCCTGATCCCCTGGTTGTCCATTATATGGCTTGTAATGGCACTCTAGATGATCTGCTCCGTGACCTCCCCTGATACCAAGGTCAGATTGACAGGTCTATAATTTCCTGGATCCTCCCTTCTGCCTTTCTTGTGGATGGGTGTTACATTTGTTACCCTCCAGTCCATTGGGACCTCCTCAGTTAGTCATGGCTTCAGGTAAATACTGGAAATTGGCGAGCAAGTCTGACAACTCTTTCAGCACTCTTGGGTGTAACCCATCTGGTCCCATAGACTTGTGTGCATCCAAGCAGTGTAGGTTAATTTTGATGCCCTCATTCTGCTTCTCCTACATGTCTCTTAGCTCCTGAGGCTGGTTCTCCAGGGAACAGCTAGTTCCACTACTAAAGACTGAGGCAAAGTAGGCGTTGGGCACCTCAGCCTTTTCCTCAGCCTTTGTGACTACATTTCCCTCTGCATCCAATAAGGGAGGGAGATTTTCCCTAATCCTCATTTTATTGTTAATGAATTTATAGAAACATTTTTTATTATCCTTAACAGCTGTAGCTAGGTTGAGCTCTAGCTGTTCTTTGGCTTTACGAATTTTCTCCATGCATAGCTTCACTACGTTTTTATAGGCTTCATGAGAGACCTGCCCCCTCTTCCAAAGTTCATAGACTCTCCTTTTGTTCTTGAGATCCAGCCAAAGGTGCCTCTTAAGCCAGGCCGGTGTCCTTCCCCACCTACTTGGTTTTTGGCACACAGGGACAGCCTTCTCCTGTGCCTTTAAGACTTTTCTCTTGAAGGATGTCCAGCCTTCCTGGATTGCTATATACTTCAGGGCAGCCTCCCAAGGGATATTGTCAAGCAGGTCAAAGTTTGTCCTCTGGAAATCTAAGGTGGCAGTTTTACTAACCACTCTCCTTGTTTCTCCAAGGATCAAGAACTCAATCATCTTCTGATCACTATGCCCTAGATGGCCTCCAACCTTTTCTTCCCCCACAAGTCCTTCCCTGTTCACAAGGAGCATGTCCAGGAGGGCACCTTCCCTGGTCGGCTTACCTACCAGTTGTGTGAGGAAGTTATCCTCCACACATTCCAGGAATCTCCTGGATTGTTCCTTCTCTGCTGTGTTGTATTCCCAGCAGATATCCGGGAGGTTAAAGAACAACAGCAAGTGACTGCGAGATTTCTCCCAGCTGCTTATAGAAAGCTTCATCCCCTCACTGCTTTGGTTGCGAGGTCTATAGCACACTCCTACAGTAATATCAGTACAAGAGGCATTGCTGTCACGTGGCCTCAGCCTCTCTCTGCACCTCTGTCCTTCTCCCTTCCTTTGCACTGAGTCCATGTTGTTCCTCCTTTCATCACTTTGGTGTTCACTCTCATTTCTCACACTTGTTTGCTCCTCCCCTCACCTCCGCTCTCTCCCTGTGAAGTTTTCTGTACTCTTTTACATATGCTTTCCCGAAGGTGCCCACACTGTGGCTGCAGTGATCAGATGTACTCTGAAGAGGGTCAGTCAGTTGGAGCTAGCTGGAACCGGCTAGAACTGGCTGTGTCCAACACAGGGCAGCCCTGGCCTTTCCTCACAGAGGCCACCCTACAGCCTCCCCTATCAGTGCAGCTCCAAGAAGAAGAACAGCAATTACATCTACGCTCAGGTGTCCGACAGTTATCACGGATGTTTCTCATTCAGATTCCATGACCAAGATTTCCAGCCATTTGTGAATGACATTCCTGTGCATAATGCTTCCATCTGGTGTGAAAAACCCTTTGACAGGGCTTCAAGATCACTTACATTGCAGTACATTTCAATTAGACGAAACAAAAAAGGAGGAGTACACCTCACTCTTAAGCTTTCCAAACTTTGTGGCCCATGTACCTTTGCCATGGTTCTGTTAAACCTATGGGTGAGCCAGAAGTTGAACTAGCTAAAAGTCATAAAAATTACTGTATAAATGTTGTAAGTTTTCCATTATATTCCCTACTCCTGTGTTTGTTTAGATTCCACCAGTTCTTATTTAATGTTTATATTGTGCTTGAACACTATATTAAATCAATTATTTTCTGTACTAAATTACAAAACAAAGGCTTTGTGTAGTTCCATCACAATTCAGGTGACAAAACACATTTTTTCTAAAAGCAGTGCTTCAGACCAAGATATAAGTGGAAGTGGATACTTTCTTAATGGATCTTCCATATAGCTGCAAACCCTGTGCAGGTTATGAATGAAATAAAGCTCACACAGGTGAAATTCCAAGTTAGGAATAAAAGCTCAGCAGTTAGTCTCTTCAAACAGAAATAAATTTGATAGGGATGCCATTGAGGGCAAGCCAGTGTGAAGTACCACATGGTGTTTTCACAGTTCCCTGTCTGATTAAAATCACACCTTAATGATTTCTATCCCTTATTGATGTGCCCTGCTCACTGATTTATGCATTAGCTCTGGAAACAGCACAATAAATAAGTGTGTGGCATGTGTTATTTTTTCACTACTTACTGGATATTGACACCAGGAATACAAATACCATTGTATATATTTCCCTGATGAGTGTGCTGTGGTATTTCTTCATGTTCTTTCTGACTTTTATATCCATCAGTTCCCCAGCTATAAGAGAATGAAGCCTCTTGGGAGAAGCAAGCCTGTTTTGCTTCAATCTTGGTCTACAGAAAGGCACAATAATATTACACTGTCCTGTGTCTTTCATCCTACCATTTCCCCTTCTCAAGAACACAGGCTTTTAAGTGCTGCCATAGTACCATGGGATTCATACTCAGTATTCCTTTGATTTGCAGTTTCATGTCTTAACATCTACCTCACACATAGCTCTTCTTTGTTAGGGTGGGAAGTTGTAACAGCCTGAGGATCAAGTCAAAGCAAAGCAGCAGCAGCGGCAGTTCTTTATGGTTGAAAAGTCTTGAGGTCAATCTCAGATGTGATTTAAGCAAAGAGAAACTTGTGTGTCCTTAGCAGAAATTTGTTTGCCTAGAAGGTCCATCATCTTTACCTCAGAAACACTCGTTGTTTCTATATTCATAATTAGTCACTAAAGTTGCATGTCAGGAAACACTGAAGGTCTGTTAAATAGACAGGAGAATTTAAATTTATAGTTTAGCCATGTACACAAGAAGTCCAATATTCATACTATGATGATCTTTTATTGTCTTTGAGCTAAATTTTCTACTTTCCAACAAGACGAAAGGGGTTTTCTTGTCAGGATTTTGTCTGTATTTTTTTTTTTTTGGTAATGACACTTACTAAGCTTAGAAATCATCAGTCAACAAAAGTAAGAAAGGCATGGGTCCCTACTTTGATTTTAGTGAGGGTTTTTTCTTGAGTAAGACCTGTATAGTGAGTTTTATAGTGACTACATTTACAAAGTAAATTTAGCATGATTTTATGGAAAAAAAAAAAGAGTTTTCTGATTTATATTAGTGACCTCGTAAGTGTCTAATCCTCGTTTTTTGTAAGTTTAGGCATAGAAACAACAATCAAATTAAATCATGTGTTGTTAGACTATTAAAACACAACTTTGTCTGTGTTATCAATGTTAATTCTAGCTACATGGTGTTCTTTATTTTTCATTAAAATTGAGAAAACAAAAAAGTATTTTATGACTCTTCTACCTAAGTTTAGGTTTGTTTAGCTGGTTATTTTTATTCATTTAATTGAAATGTTGCATTTTCTTTTGTTGTTTGAATCTAAGTTACTGTCTCAGCTTTTCTGATATGACTTTAATAAAATTTGAACGCTTTTGCTTGAATATTTTTTTTTCCTGTATCTGTTCATGTAGAAAAATTAAGTAAACAATATATCCCATATACATATGGTTTGAAAGCTGAGATAAAATGACAATTGGGAGCAACTGTTTGCTAAAGAGCCAGTTAATAGCTAAATATTTTTTTTATCTTTTTTTTTTTTTTAATATTCTAGACATTTAAAGATGTTCCTTATGAACTGAGATTATTTTCTACCAAAGTAAATTGTTTTTAGAAATAGAATATTGCTGATCATATATTTTAGTGTATCAAATCTTGCATACTACTGGCTTCAGTGAAATCCCATTCCTTTTCACAGCTTTTATTCAGTTAATTGTTCTAGGATATTTTAATTTCATTGTACTGGAAAAATTAAACCTATTACTAGAGATGTTTTAAGAATTATTCTTATTGAGAAGTAGAACAAAATCATTCCCTTCTACTTGTCTCACTGTATTAGCTTTCATAAACTTAACTCCCTTATACAAAATGTAACTAATAATGCAACTATAATAAAATAACCCAATATTTTGTTTCATCATCCCAAATTAGCTTAATGTGATAGAAGACTTTTGTAGAGAGGATAGATTCCCTATAATATTTTGAGTATTTCAGTAAATTATAACTCAATCTGCCTTAACATATATATATGTGTATACATGAGTTTTTGATCTCCTAACCCTTTTTACCAAGAAACTCTCCAGTCAAGCATTGTGAATGCATAGAAAAGTTACTTCTCAGTCCAAAATATCTTCACCACTTGCTCAACAATTTACTTCTGAATGTGCCCCATAGCTCTCTCTTTTTATATTACTTCTGTGTTGAGAAAAATTTAAAGACCATGAGACAAGATAACAGCCTTCCCTTAAATAATATGCAATTGGAAAGAGGAAGGCAATTAACTGTTCTTTATTCCATTGGCCCAGAATTAATGGGCTTAATTTGCAAGGAGGGATATTTAAGTTAAATGTAAAAAAAAAGTAAGCACCTATCTATTGGTTAAGGTAATTAAGCTTTGTAATACATAGTCCAAGGAGCTTTCAGAGTCCATATAATGGATGTATTTGTTTTTTTTTTAATAGGTGAAGCAAATGCTTTAAGAATACCTAGGCTAGAACGGATTATGTCCTAGGGCAGAGAATTTGATTATATGATACCTCATGCTCCTTTCCAGGTGTATTTTCTGTGTTTTGTAACACTGAAAATAGTGGGATAACCATATCCACTTTTCTAAAACAACACTGGAAAACAATTAGAAGGGATCGATGTATGGTAAGACACACAGCAGTATCAATTACAGCATCTGACTTTCAGTTTAGTGCATGCTGGTATGGATTTCTGAAGAACCTTAGCCTCCTCATTAGTCTGTTGTGTGACAGAGCCATGTGCCTGTGGGACTGAGATGGTATGAATAATGACAACCAGAGCAAATAAAAGACTTCTAGTGGTTTCTTGTAATTAGAGGGAATTTTATCAAGAAATAATAATCATAAAGTTCTAGGTTGTTTTTCCCTGTCTTGTGGTAATTGTGCCAACTGTGGCATTATTCAGTCTCCCTTAGAAGCAAAGCAGGTTTGAGTTGTGGTGGCTTTTTTTTTTTTTTTTTTTCAGTCCAAGCAGATACATTGGTTATCAAAACTTTCTAATATTGCAGTCTAAATATTATGAATACTGGAGAGTTTGAGAGTTCATCATTACTTAAACTGGAATTACAGCTACTTTGACAAAAATTAGGCCTACATAAGACTGTTGTCAGTGAGTTATATTACCATAAATCTTCATTTTTTACCACATTTCACCAGAGGATTCCAATTTGAAGCATTAGATGTGGTTTCAAAATACTGTAAAAGTAACTGAAAAAGACATTTCAGAAGCAAGGGAGCCACAAACAGCTAGTCCATATGACAAAATAAAGTCCATTGTAGGTTTTTATTGACATTATAGTAGCCTACACCAGAGAAAAAACTTAGCATTGCCAACAGAATTTCCAGAAATAACATAATATAAAATGTACACAAAGTACTTCAGTTATATTTGAATGCTTCTATGTTCTTTCAAAAAAGTGCTAGTTAATCATATAATTATGTTTAAAAACCTATTTATATTCTACTCTACTATTTTTGCTTACTTGGAACTCTTTGAAACTTCACTGTGAGAAATCCTAGGTTTTCAGAACTGCATTTAATGTAACTCACCATAAGCATATTGAAATTAATAAACTACACTTCTCTATCCTCATATACCCGATTTTGGATCCAGATCCACATTGGAGACATTCCTGTCCCATTTTGATTTCTTCATTCTAGACTACGTGTACAAAACCCAAGTAAATTATGCAGTTTATGTGTATCCAAGGAGTTCTTCAAAGTGAAATAAAACAGACAGCATAACTATACTCAGCAAGAAAATGTTAAAAATCTTTTTCTTGACTCTGAAAATGTTAGTCAGAAACTGAATGGACTTTGCATTTCACTTGATGGAAATTTGTTAAATTCACCTTCATAGTTGTTTATGTTGCGTGGAAGAAATAAAAAAGCTGCACCCATGTTTATGCTTGGCATATTTTTCCTTGATTGATTAATAATTCCACAAATTATTTACTCTGTATACTTTATTACTTCCCTTTTGCAGTTTATAAATTGTTGCTCTTTTTATATTGTTGTAACTGTCATATTTACAGATTTAAAACTCACATCCATATAAGAAAATTACTGACTTTGAGAAAATGAATTTCAAGTAACCTCTGCAGCTGATCACAAACAATCCTGTATGTTTGTAATTTGAAGTTTAATTGCTTGTATGTACACAGATGGTCTAGTCGTCTGATGTAGTCTTCTTGCGCACTATAGGTGAAATAAGAGACTGCAGAATGAAAACAAACAAAAAACAAAAACCACCTGCAATTATTTATCATCTTGCAGGAATGCACTATGCTGTGACACTAAATTATTTAACCATTTTACTTTATTGGCTCTGTTAATAATAGCAGCTATAATAATAATAGTATTCTTAGATAGTAGTAGTTATACTGAAACACTTAACGACACAGGGCTCAGAATTCAGCTAGGCTTCTAGAAATGTACTTCAGGAGTCAAACACGCAGAAAATCCATTCTCCAGCATCACATTTCTTTGAGCATACAGTTAAAGGAATGCGGTAAACTGCACTGTCATATGAAGGAGCTTAAACAAGGCACTAACCATGTAATATTTGCTGCAGGCATTCTTCCTCTAGGATGTTGCTGCAGAGAGAATGCCTCCAGGAGTATTATACAGGTGTGGTCAGGAGCAACTATTACTTTACACTTTTAAATGGAAGTGGCATACTCATTACTTACACAGGCTTCAGTATAAAAATGGCAAAAGAGCAGCTGTGTTAACAGCCACTTAAAACCACAACACATTTCTCTGAATATGTTTCCTAATGACTCGTGGTAAAAGATTAGTGTTAATTAAAATAAAATTAAAATTAACTTAGAGGTTACTTGTAGCTCAATGAGATATTCCAGAATGAACTCACAAATCTAATTCAAGCGTGGGGAAAATAAGAGGTTTTGAAGTATGCCAAAACCTATTTTGCATTAAAAAAAATGCAAAAGGATATCTCATTTGGAAGACATCATAATGTTCCCAGAACTATTCAACTGCTAAGACTACCCCTCCCCTGCTCCCCTCCCTGCCCCCATGCCAGAATAATCAGGATGTTCAAACTGCATTAAGAAATTAATCCTTGTTTAACTTAAATGGTCCTGGAATTTACCATGTAGCTGGCATTAGGCCCCATCAGTGTCCTGTGTAGGCATCCAGTGAGCAGGAATTTCTTTAGTCTTAGTTCATTACAGCCAGAGTTGTAAGTCTGGAAATTGAGGTCCATGTTTGGGGACTTTAAACAAGGCAAGAACCTCAGAGCTGCCAAAAAGAGAGAAAGGTATGGAGCTGGTGTCTTAACCCAGCAGAACATACAGTTTACAAACTAGTAGTGCTTTGTCAGAATTTCACTGAAATTGGTATTTTTCATACATCTCTGAAATTCTATCTTATTTTCACTTCTGCCTGAAAACAAGCAAACAAAAAAGATCTGCTAGAAACTTGTGAAAGTATCTACATTTTATTTAAAAAGATTTCTATCAATGCTCTTAGTAAAATTTAGAGCTGATTTTTTATAGAATTGGAAGTCTAGACTCTTTTCTAAGTGAATGAAATGCCCTGATTTGAAGACTTTTGATATTGTGAAATGCATTCAGGAAGTAAAGTTGTAAATCATACAACATGTTCTTGCACAGTAATATAAAGCTGCTGCAGAAGATGTGACCACAGGTCACACAGCAAAGCCCTTCTTATATCTGCAGTGGATTGTGTCCTATAATAATGTCTTGGATTACAAAATCTTTTATATATTCAAAGCACTGTGCACACAACAGTTAATTAGTCATAAATTTTTAGCAGTTCATTTGTTGCATCTACACAAGCTTGGAACAAGTTCAGATTTGTTTTATTAAGACTACAGAACAGTTATAAAGCACCCCAAAATATTTAGCACAGGGATTTAATTCTAGTATTGAGAATAAAACTGGTTACGGAAAAAAATACAAAAGAACCTAGAATATATAGTCCTCTGACATTTTGCCCCTTAAGGCTTTTCTGAGGGGGGGAAAATTTCAATTCAGAATTGAGTAACTAATACTCACAGTTCAAATAATTTGTCTTAAGAGATGCAGTGAGAGAATGGACTAAGGCCTTACTCTAGTTCAAAATAAGCAGGAAGATGAATGCCAGTCTCTGCAATGAGAAAAGTGTGAGCTTCTATTTAACTTGAGCAGCTAACTAGCTGCTCAAGGATGTAAACACTCTTATTTTCTGTAAGTAAAATTATGAAAGCAGAATCTTTATTATGCTATGATACAGGGATATTGTTGAGTTTTTGAGAAGTTCTGCAGGGGAAGAAAATGGTCAGCCCAATGCTATTCAAAATTAGTGAAAGAAAATCTGAAGAACAGTTTAGTGCATTGTACTACCACTTGCTTAAGATTTAGATGTTTCTTTAGCACACCCTTCCATGAATATAATAATGATATCATAGAAAGTTTCATCAAATAATGCTTATTACCCAGAGGGTACCAACATGCATTCCAAATTTATATCTGAAGCCTCTACTGCATCTTACAGAGATTACTTCCATATTCTTGAAATGCAGCCACTTTAGGTGAAACTCAGCACCTATTTAACAATGCACAGCAAACCTTATACAATGTTTTACTAGAAGAAAAAGAAATGTAATGTCCAAATAAAATGCAGGGGGATTTACTGGCACAGTGTAATTACTTGAGTTGGAATTTGTCCAGGACACTGGGGTTAATGCTCCTACTCTTAAGGAAAATACCACTAGCTATTTAATGGCTTCAACTAGTAGAGGCTGGAGCATGATTTGATGGCTAATATAAAGTAGGTGATGAGAATCCTTGAAAGGTCTTTGTGTCTGCTCTCACTCTAGTTTGAGGGTAACATAGCACTTGCACCTACTGTTCTGTGTAGTGACCAATGACCTATACTAGCAAGAAAAATAATGAGTGTCAGGCCTTCAGAAAGCTTTGTGATCCACTAAAGGCTGTAAGGTCTTTCTCTTAATATCAGACATACATAATTTTGAAACTATAAGCTAATAAAAGTCATGACTCAAAGAACCATTAAGCATATGATGGAAAATCATCAGGAAGATGAGGAAGCAAGTAATCCATTCAGGACTGTATTTCTAATATAGTCACAGTTCCTGCATTATTCTGAGCTGAAATAGTAGCTCTGTAAATAGGATCTCTCTACTTAAGATACCATCCTAAAATCTTAGTAGGGAAGAACCATATTATATACTGGAAGGAAGAGCTGGTAGGCAACCTATCAAAAATATATTAAACTGCGGGGAGAACTTTTCCACTATCTATGAACAGATTCACAAGTGCTTAGGTCAGACAAAAAACACTCTCTCTGATGCCTCTGCTGTAGTGGTTTATATAATCATAAAACTAATATAGAGTTATAAATTATTTTTGAGAAATTAATCTGCTTTAAGTATTGAAAATGGGTTGCATGCTAATATTGTTGTATCATGGAATATAATTTATTTTATAAAAAAGCAGCTTCCACTGAATGGAGGAACTGACAGTACAAAAGCTCATATGCCAATACATAGGTATGTTCTACCAGGTGTTGAACAGATGTAGCTATAAGCTTTCTGTGTGTATGTGTGTGCATGAGAAGTTTTTTAGGTTTTTTTTTTTTTTTTTTTTTTTTGGGTTTTGCAAGGATTATACGTTGATTTCACAAGGTATGTGAATGTCACAATGCGTTGAACACCCTCTGTAAGTGATAAAACAAACACAGACTTTGATAGACCATAATAACTTAGAAAAGTAATTCTTATTAGAGCTTTCATATAAACCCCTCAATATTCTTAAAAAAAAAAAAAGACTTTCAAAAAGTTACTTTTGCCTCTACTTTACAGGACAGTTATAAACATATGCAAATCAGAATGGGAAAGAAAAACCTGTCACATAGATTTTATTTTAAATTATTCTTATCTAGCTCATCATTGCTTCTATCTTAGCTATTTCAAGGCATCTAATCTGACTGTATTATTCTGACTCCCAGTGTTTTCAAAATAAAATAGAAACCCACCCCTTATTTTGTAACAAGTATAAATAGGCGGAACTGCCCTCTGGTTTCCAGTGACTAAGGAAAGAGACAGACTGCTAGTTTAGGGGAAATTAAATTTAACAAAAATTTGGATGTCATGATCTCCACATTGCAACAAATGAATGTTCCTGGAAATTAAAAAATATCCAGGCTCTTCTCAGTGACAGCCAATGACAGGACAAGGGGTAATGGGTGCAAACTGGAACATAAGAGGTTCCACTTAAATATGAGGAAAAACTTCTTCACAGTGAAGATGATGGAACACTGGAACAGTCTGCCCAGAGAGGCTGTGGAGTCTCCTTCTCTGGAGATATTCAAAATCCGTCTGGACGCGTTCCTATGTGACCTGATCTAAGTGTTTCTGCTCTGGCAGGGGGATTGGACTAGATGATCTTTCAAGGTCCCTTCCAATCCCTGATATTCTGTGAATCTGTGATCCTCGAAAATCTACCTTAAATCTCATTGATTAGTAGTAATATTAATATTTCTAAGATATGTCCTTTCAAATTTATATACTAAACTACAGAAATGCCTTTAAAGTACATATAAAATATGGCATGTCCACACTTTTGAAAATTGAAATCTACTCTTAATTCAGTCATCCTTTTGAAACTTCTAACTTGTGTTCTTTGCTAGAGTGAACATGAAGAATAAGTCTAGCACTTCCGCTATTAGGAGGCTGTTTTAAACATTATTTTATAGGTTTATAACCCAAGGCTCTTTTCCTCCTTTGATTACTGATGGGGAAGATGATAGACAGAATTCACAAGTCTTTTCTGCAACTTGATGTTACTGTTTTCCTTCATCTTTTCTTTCATAGCATTAGAATCAATTTTACACAATTGTTCTTCTCTGACAAACATTGCATTTTAGAGAAGTCATTCACTTTGTCCAAATAATTTACATGATATCACAATAGTTCTCAAACTATTAATCTAGTAATTCTTAATGTAAAAGACCTTTAAGACTATCTGTAGCTTTCTGATTAGAACACTTTTTAAGTTAAAAACCAGCAGTTAGACATGAGAATTTTTAATGCACATTCAATAAAAGACTATACTACAGAAATAGACTCTTCACAGTTGCTTGGGAAAGAAGTCAGAAGATGACTTTTTATTTTTTCTTGTTCTGAAAAATGAGCAAGTTGCTATCATGGAAAAAATCTTACTGCATTCACAGTGATGAATTATGTGGGGAAAAAAGACACGTCTGTGACCAAAAGGTAAAGAATAAAACAAACAAATGCTGCAGGTCTTGTTTACTGTAGGTATATGAAAATGAAGAGAAAGATTTAGTCTCTGGTTTGTAGTTTTTGTTCAAAGAAAAAGTCATAAATTACTATTAAATCGAATTGTTCTATATTAAAGTTCTTGCTGGGAACCTATGTACAGTTTACAAATTATGTATAATACTGAAGACTCATTAATTGTGTCAAAATCTAACCAAAAAATCCACTTCTAGTTCTGTCTTTTCTAGTTGCACTTTACATTGAAATTCCACCACTCTGTAATACAGGAACTGATGTAAGTAAACTTCTTGGGCTTTAATAGTTCTTTATTTCAAGTGAAGTCCTTTTCTAGAAAAAAAAGTTGGCTTGCTTTTTTATTTTACTTTTTTTTTTTTCTTCCCCAATTCTGAATGCTGAAAAGTGGCATTTTTCTTTGGCTACCTAACATGTTTGCTTACTATGTTTTTTAAATGATTCTGCTAAGTAGATAAAAATCTCTTATTGGAGTGTATTATTCAGTACCATTGGTGAAGTGATGGGCAGCACAGGGGATTGGAGTCTGTACATGTGGTACCATTTTGCTGTTCAGTCCTTCTTACTTATTTTACTCGTGTAGTAGGTTGACCCTGTCTGGATGCCAAGTGCCCACCGAATCCTCTCTACCATTCCACCTCCTCAGCTGGACAGTAGAGAGTGAATATAACAAAAGTCTCATGGGTCAAGGTAAGGACAGGGAGAGATCACTCAGCAATTACTGTAATAGGCAAAACAGACTCGACTTGTGGAAATTAATTTAAGTTATTGCCAATCAAATCAGGGTAGGAGAATGAGAAAATAAAACTAAATCTGCAAACACTTTCTCCCCCACACACACCTCTTCTTCCCAGGCTCAACTTCACTCCTGATTTTCTCTACCTCCTCCCTCCAAGTGGCGCAGGGGTTTGGGGCATGAGGGTTGTGATCAGTTCATCACATGTCTTTATTGCTCCTTCCTCCTCAGAGGGAGAACTCCTCACACTCTCTCTCTGCTCCAGAGCTGGGTCCCTCCCATGGGAGACACTCCTTCCCAAAATTCTCCAATATGAGTCCATCTCACAGGCTGCACAAACTGCTCCAGCATGGGTCCTTTCCATGGGGTTTAGGCTTTCCTGGTGTAGGTCCCCCACTGGGTCACAAGTCCTGCCAGTTCTGTCTTTGAGCCATCTGGCACTGGCTCTATTGACCACAGGGGAAACTTCTAGCAGCTTCTCACAGAAGCCCCCCCCTTAGGTACTCCACACTACCAAAACCTTTCTACTCAAATCCAATACACCCTCATTGCTCCTTGCTTTCTGCTGCTCCTCTGTTCTGGTGTGGGTTCCTCTATGGGTCTGCAGTCCCCTCAGAGGCCTCCCTGCTCTGGCATGGGTCATCTATGGCCACAGTCTGCCAGGGGTCTCCCTGTCACAGCCCAGGTCACCCATGACTGCAGTCCTCAGAAACATTTGTTCTCATGGCATGGAGCTTCTTCTTTCAAGAGTGTATCTCCAGCTGTCCCCCCAACAGTGTCTTTTCCCACATGTCTTCTCTGCTTCCTCCTCCAATTGCTCCAAAACTGCATCTCTTCACATTTCTCCTCTGGTGTCCTCTTTTGTGTGTCTGCCTGTGTCTCCTCTCACTTATCTCTTTCTTGCGTCTTCTCACCTCTTGTCTTCTGTGTCTTCTTATCTCCTCAGGTGAGTCCACATCTCCTTGCATCTTCCACCCTTTCTTAATTATGTCTGAGGAGTGGTGCTGTGTGTTCCCCTCACTAGCTGCAGTTTTGGGACACAGAGAGGTGTTTCCAACCACTGCCAAGCCAAGAGTTCATGGCCTCCTCACGTACAGGTCTTGGGGCAAGAGCGGACAGAGCTCATGCTCTCATTTCTGAAAAGGCAGAAATGAGGC
Organism: Nycticryphes semicollaris; assembly: GCA_013400055.1. Classification (NCBI taxonomy): domain Eukaryota; kingdom Metazoa; phylum Chordata; class Aves; order Charadriiformes; family Rostratulidae; genus Nycticryphes; species Nycticryphes semicollaris. The sequence goes on along the minus strand of VXBJ01001936.1, from coordinate 30,846 downwards.
AGAAGGGTGACAGGAAGGAGCAGTGCCCCTGTTTGCTCAAACCTTGGTAAGCAGATATAAAATGCTGAGATCCAGATACAGCAATGCGTGAGAGAAGAACAGGCTGAGCTTTACCAGAGCTGCATGACATCTTCCAATTTTTATTGCTTATGACAAAAAACAGATACAGATAAAGAGATAGTACTTGATTTAATTTTTATGAAACAAAGAGTATGAAAATAGATGCCATTAAGATCATAAATCACATTATGAAGCAGATACACATAAAGAAGTTATATACACTGTGTAATGAAAGCCATTTGTTAAAGCATGAAATACTTAACATTTTACAGAGAAACCACAGCACATATATTTTAAAACACATGCCAAAATACATCTCTCTATAATATAACAGATCCACCAAGTGGACAATTCTCAGATAAAAGATGCTGCTAGGCTCAAAGCATATTATATTAAAATTAATATATCAATTTCTATATTTTTGTATAAAAACTGGCAATACTATAAATTAAGAAATTAATTCAATTTCATTGCTTAGGCTTAGCCTTTTTATATCTGTCATAACCTCTGGTTATGGGCCAGAAATACTTGTTTTGTTATGGCTGTTAGTACAGAGCTGGTTTTGATCCTGTCTTGCTAACAAATAGCACACTATTAATTCTTCTGCTACATCTCAGCTACAAGATGCACTCCATGTTGTGCTGGAAGATAGCTTGCATTTTGGGGGAAAGAAGCTCAATTGTTGTATGGAAAACATAAATTAGTAAGGAAGTTACATGAAGTGAAATACATCAAAATAACAGCCCTACTATTATTTAACAACTGCAGGGAAAGGAGGGAATTTACACTTCCTATGTTTATTACATGCAAATGTGCCTTAGAAATGAGGTTTCACATCTGTCATTTCCTCAGCTGTGTCTAAATGTTGTCTGGGAGAGCATTATTTGGCCTGAGGCAAAGCCATTCCAGTGGTTGTGTTCACAGAAGAGATGAATAGTCATGGGCAAGCACTCAATCTCATGCCCCTTTTTACTGGCTAATATAAATGTAGGAATAGATATTATTGCCAAAACCATCTGTTATGATAATCCACTCTGTCATCTTGCTTAATGCTGGCCTTTAAGTAACAAGTAATTAATTTATTATTCTGTATTTTTGCTAGTAGTCTGTTACATATTTCTTACAAAAGCATTGAGAACCACAAAAAAGTATGAAGCGAATTTTGATCCAGGTTTTTTCCAGTACCGGACAGGACCATAAAGCCTTGACTGTTGAATGCTTTATATTTTTGGCTCTTAAAATGTCAGATTTCAGGTTTATTTTTTTTTCTAGATTCATTTTGCATACCTTGTATCTTACTGTTGTTCATCTAACTGAAAAGTCCTCTCTCAGATGCTTTCTTCTCTTCACATATTTTTAGATGGCTTATATTTTTTCATCTTCCCTCCTAAATGTCCAAAAAGACGGGGGGGAAAAAATCCAGCTGTAGACTCAGACCTTTGCATTCAGCTATCTGTAACATAGGTATCTAAGCTTTCATTACACTCCATGGAGATCTAATCAACACAGACAAAGGCTCCCAGCAAAGTCTTCAGGCAGATGTGTCTGCTTTAGAATGAGGTAAATATATTTCTGCATGCCACCAATTATATTCATAAAAGTCACAGTCCATTTGCAGAATTATAAGTATTTTATGCTATTTTAGACAACCCTGAGCATCTCAGATAGCCACACTGCACTGGTAGATGTGACACAGGACATGCAGGAGAGACGTGACCATCTAGAATGATACCTAGAGGAAAAGCATCTCAGATGCACCAGCCACCTAGGTAATTCATCCAAGCCTAAAATATAAATGAATCTTAATAATTTAGGCCACTCGCAGATACACTACAGAGATCTCAGTGTAGATGTCTATGTCCAACGCAGCCCAACATGCATGGGCTAAATCCAAATTTTTGTGTAAAATTACTGAAAAGAACATTGTTTCTATTTTATCGCAAACCAGGACAGTGTCTCAGTTCTTGTACCATTTTTGCAAATCATCCCCAAACTCAAAGAATTTTTAAAGTTAAAAACTGACTATGCTATTCCAACCAGGATCATCTTAATGCTGAGTATAACTGCAACATCACCTTTTCATTCCTGCTTAGCAATCTTCTGTTCACGCTTCTGTGGGTGGCTTTAGCCCTTTATTATTGATGCACCACATTTTGTTGGCTGGCCTTTCATGATGATCCTGTAAATACTTTTTTTTTAAAATTATGTCCTTTCACTGTCCATTTTGGTTATATTGAAATTAAAAAGCAATTGCAGAATGTAAACTTATTTTCTTTTTTTACCAAAGTTTTTTTGACACTCTTCTTCACATACTAAGAGGAAGAATCTCCCATAAAATAAGAACTAAAACTAGTTTTTAGAGTCTAATGAACCTTTTGCTTACAAGATTTTTACCAACTGGGATAACCTGCATTAGGGATTACTCTATTATGTAGCACTTCACAAACTCTTAATACTTTTAGAACCTTTCTTCAAAACACATTACCACGAGAGGTTTTTGCATCAAAAAAAAACAAACCAGCAAGAAAACTAGCAGAACATTAGAGGCTCAAAGGAAGCAGAGATAGAGCTTTTCTCAGACAGATTTAAATAAATGTGTGTTCTAATACTAGTTCAATTCCTCCAGAATACAATCATACCACACAAGAGCACGCGAACAGATTTTGTACTTTTAAGCTTAAGGGTAAAACTCACTGTTTCAGTAGACTTCAATAGAGAGGCAAGTTATTTATATGAGGAAAAAGACAGTCAATAAAATGCAGCTGTAAAACATCTTGTAAGAAAGGAAGGTAATTTAAAAATCAATTAATTGTTCAGCTTCTAATGAACAGAAATAAATGTTCTTTTTTCACTCGTGCCTTTTTAGAACTCTCTTGCCATGTTATAAATGTAAAATGCAAAAACCCTGTTTCTGCAAGTCTGTCTTTGACTTTTGTTGCAACCGTTCTTTGTCTAAGTACTTCAATCAGTCCAGAGGACCATAAGACCATAAGACTACCAGCTGCCTTGACGGATGAAGATTTATGTCCCTGCTGGAACACGAAATAAACATTTCAGCTAGCATTATTGATCTTTATTTTGGGTGGAGCAAAACCTGATGTGTTCAATTTTGCTGTTTGTGAGTTTAAAACATTGTAGCAGAGAAAAAAGAAAGGAAGATAATGTGCTGCATCCTACAACTGCAGAGCAAATGCATGCTTCTGAGAAAACACAGATGAGAAGCATGTCAGTACAGGTGTGGTACTTCTGGTCATTTGCCAGACTTTGAGAACTAGATTTCCTGATTGTGACAAATTATTTTTCAATAAAAATTTATAAAAAAGAGACTATATTCCACTATCATTATTTTTTTTTTTTCAAACAATGATAGAATGCTTAAACCACTAGTTCATTAGATACTAGCCTTTAATTTCAGGGGTTATAAATCACCTTTTTTCAGACAGTGACAGCAAGGTTTTATGTATCTTGTAATCCCATTTAAATTCTGCAGTGAGGAGCTAATTGAGACTTAAGTGATGTGTCATCCCTGTGCAGGCCATCTGCACAGGCTGAATTGCATTCAGAGGCAATTGCATTCTGTGAGAAACTACAGAATACCCAATTGCTGCTTGTTGGAAAAATAAGGCACAAATTTATCTCTGTCTCAATTAATGTGGTAAAATGAATTACAGGCAGTTATAAAATAGTCCAGGCTGTATTTTTATATGGGTTGATCAAGTCCAGATCAAAACCTGTTTTCACCATCCCGTAGAAGCTCTAATTTGGCTGATTTTGGCTTTGAAATTCACAGCATTGTAAGGAACGTAGTAATTGGATGAGGGTCCTTATCCTCTGTGCTTTGTGTATTCAGAAACAAATAAATCAACATTTCTTAGGGTTTTCAATACATACATAAAAAACACTCATTGTCCTAACCCTCCCCCTCTCCCCAAATCTATCTTTCTAAAGTTACCTTAGTAAAAGTGAGTAACACAGTAGCAAGGAAGGAAAGAAGGAGAGGGAAATCAAATTATAAAACACTATAAAATTATGGTCAGATTAACTGAATTTCCAGGTAATCTGGAAGCATAGTATTTTCTGGGCACCAAAATGAATACAATTTATTTTCAAATCTGTAGGAGTATTCCTCTGATACATGCACACTGCATTTTTAAAATCTTTTATTTTGTCTTTTGTCCATCTAAACACATCTAATTTATGTCTTCAGTAAATAAGTATTCAATCCAGTGTATATTTTGGACAGTAAATAATAGCTCTGATCTCAGTGTCTCTCTCCTTCCACTTCCTAACTAGCTGAAAGAGATAAAATAGCTTGTGAATGGCTTCTCAGCCTGACTTGGCATATTAAAGTAAGCTGCTTTCTCTGGTGATCACAACCAGGACTAATTATGCAAGTATTGCTGGAAACAGAAAATCTAATTGGATAAGCATTTTTTATTTGCATAGAGACTGAGCAATAAAACTAGTAATTATCCAGGAAAGAAATCTTTTATAAAACAGGATGTATATGAGAACACAGACACCAATTACATTGCACGTTTTCTGGTTACATATATATACATATACATATATATGCATTTATAGAAAGGGACAGACGAAGAACATGGTCAAATAAACTAGCAACAAAACATGACAACAGTGGAGTTGCATTGGCTGATAAGACTGTGGGTCTGCAAACAAATGCCTGCAGCATGCCCAAGGCAGGTATTAATCACATCTAGAATACATTCTACATTGCATATGATTTTAAAATATGCGTGGAAAAGCAAATCTACTGAAGGTTAAAGTGATTTTAAAGACTTAATTGTGGCAGGTGAGATTCCTATGGAGTACCTTTTTCGTTTTATTATTAGAAATTATTTCTTGCCTTTGCATTTTTTCAGGTCATTTCCTAACTGACTTATTTTCAATGAACCTTCTTTCCCTACCTGAAAATGGAAGGGGTTGTCAAATTGAGAGATGGTGAGGTCCTGAGATAAAGAGTTAGAACTTGTGTACAAAGCTCCATGCATTTGTGCTAAAACTCCCTTGTATCTAGTGTCATCCTTTAAAGTAAAAACAGACCTGTACATGGAGGTCAGAAAGAGTTCCTAGTTTAGGGAGGTTTTTACTTTGACTGATGCCTTCAAAGATTGTTTTATTGTATTCCTTCCTCTCACAGCAAAAGTGCAAGAAGATCAAATACAGTCTGAATTCTGGGAGGTTGTACAAGAATAACAAGCCCTAAATTGTTAGCTATATCAGTTGAGGATATTTCTTCTCACGGTAGACTAAATACCTGTATGGTAAAATAGATTGAGGGATGGAGAAGCCATCCTTCTTGTTAAACAAATACACAGTTTGCTAGCTCTGTCTTGATCTATGATTGTTACTGGACGTATTAAAAGAGCAGAGTATTGAACTTTCCAAGTATTTTGCAGATTGTTTCATTTCAGATAATGCTTCTTGAAATGAGAAAAAAAAAGTGGATGACAGCTAATGATAAATTCACACTTAACACCTTTTTGTTTCATCTGAATGCATTGGACCTTTCTTAGCTCTATAAAAGGGTGATTTCCTTTGACTTATATGGGCAGTGAATCAGATCTTGTTAAATAGCAGCTCTCAAAACACTTCATCAAGATGCACACACAAATAGAGTACAAACAGGCTTTTCATAGTGAGAAGAATTACAAACTGTGTGGAGGAAAGCTGCAATAAATTTCTCTACTAAAACAAAATAACTTTTTTTCTGAAAAATGAAACTTTCCTCTCTTAAACCCAGTTGTTAATAGGACAATAGCTAGGCTGGAGAACTTCATCCATGGAGTAGAATGACAATCTGAGGCACTGAATCTAGAATTCGCCTAAGGTATGGCAACAAATTGAAACATTAAAGGATCACAGACAAACATATTTCATTATCAGGTTTCATTTCTGTTGTTCCTGAAATGGAAGTTTTTTCTTCTTTTATGAAATATTTAATTAAAAGCTCAGTTTCCACCAAAAAAAGCATTGCTGAGGGAATGTTTTCGAAAGGTCCAGTTCTTTTTCCAAGCCAAAACTGCCTGTGTTAAAATGCATGGAATGACTTCCTGAGGATTTGTGGTCTTGAGGTTTAAAAGTATTTATAGAAGAATATCTCTGTGAATTGTTACTTATTATTCCAGATATAGTCGCATGGAAAATGTAAAGGACATTTGCTACCTTGAAATAGTATCTACTCAGCTGATACTTCTAAAAAAAAAAAAAGAGATGTATCAATCATAACAAACCAAGAATTCAGTCCCTTCACAGGACCAGAATAAGATATAATCAGGCCCTTCCCTAAACCAGATGTAAGGATAATAAAGAACTGGCTCCAGAAATCATGCACAAGAATCATAGAATGACTGAACTTGCATATTTAGATATTTTTTTTGTCATAGCCATCTTTGCTTCATCTGTAACTAAACCTATGATAACCTCCCAAGTCTTCTTTAGTTATGTATTCATGCTTACTACTAAATATTAATAATGACAAACAATAAAATAATTTGAGTGTTTTTCTGCTAGAATTTCTAAATCCAGATGAAAACAGGAGTCCATTTTTCAGGAGCTGTATATGCCTACATGAGAACAAACAGGCAAAAGAAGAGAAAGGAAGTAGCTTCTACTATCTAGCAGAGACCTCAGAAAATAATTGTAGTCTCCTGACACTTAGTTATATGGTTGTCTCAAATCCATGGTAAAGTGTGAGTTTACTTAAATTTCAGATGAATGGGTCATCAAACAGACATTTGTACACTCTGAAGTTACATATATTCTAGAGAGAAATAAAATATTTATCTTATATTCTCTGCTTGTTGCATAGCTGCATTTACTATTAATGTAAATAAGACCAATGTGGACATATAAAGAGACTCTTTATTTACAGGATCTGATATGAAAGTAGAATAATTATGAAATATTGGAAGAGGAATTGAAGTAAAGTTAAAAGATATATGAACCTTGTATCATGCTTACTGCATTTTAAAATAATAAGACTAATCAGAGAAGTTTTAAAACTGCAATATGAGAGAATACTTTATGAATATGAACTTTCAAAATGACAGACCATGGTTTTTATAAGTGCTGTTTCTTATAGCAGAAATCAAAGTATAGACAGAAGCGATATGATGGGAAATTTTTAAAATAAAATATTATATAAAACTGTTTACATGAGAAAGCATATTTAAAAATGTTTTTATTATTTTATTTTTTAGTGTTCTATTAGCAGATTTGAAGATAAATGTATAAAAAAGGCCCTAGAGCCTGCAGTGAATCAATATCTCTTTATAAAGTGAATATCCTTAAGGTGAAATACTCTCTCCTTTAGGTTAAAAGCTAAATTAAAAACTGTAACTACTTGTGTCAGTGTATCAATTGTATTTTGGGGGGTTGAGATTTAAATATGCCTGAATTTTCTGACATTTTATTATATTTCACCATTCTTGGCATGTAGCCCAAGACCAGTGGCCAGAGTAATAGCTCCAAGTCGTAAAAATGAAAAAGAGAAAATTAGTTAGAGATATATCTGTCCTTCCAAAATATTGGGAAACTGTTTCAGTTTGAATCGTGAATGGCAGTCACTCAAGTCCCTCACCGTTGGAAAAGGATGCAGACTTTTGATTTGACAAGAGAGAATAATCTCCTAGATATTAGGGTCACTCTTTTCAAATTGAAGTGTTCTCTTATGATGCTAACATTTTCAAGTTCTTATTCAAGTATATATTGCTTGAAATTTCATTCCTAATATAGTACTTCAACAATGATAAAAGTCACATTTCATAATTTATTTTATTTTCTAACTTTCTTTCATCTGGCAAATATGGCATTTGCACTTTTTCTTTTATTCTGTGTAAAGTCATAAATTAACTAGTGAAAAAAAAAAGATTTTTTTTTCTTAATATGAAAGACTTAACACACAAAATCTAACTAACTAGAGGAAGTCCTATTATATGTCTCTATTTTATATAGTAGAGCTAGAGAAAGAGCAAAGCAATAAAGAGGCCATTTATTCTTCAAGTGTTTGGGTTTTTTGAAATGATTGTGGCTAAAAGGATAACCATCTGAATTCATCCCAAGTGAAGCTGATCTTAGGTACCATAGGAATGTAAATGGTAAGTTCAGGCAAGTTCAGATAACAGCCTGCATTAATTCTGTTGTGGACCACTTGCCCCCAGGCATCAGATAAGACGCAAAACCACATCTGGATAAGGGTACCCAAGTCCGGAGAAGACTGAGAACCTTTTCTCCAGTCTAGAAGTCATCTAGAATAAGCTGTGTTTATCCATCACTTAAACACTTGTTCTGTTTCAAAAAAAAAAAAACAAAAAGAGAAGTTTCTATGCATAAGATTGCTACATAAGGAGAACATTCTCCTGAATTAAGAGATTTGAAGACACCGTCCTCAACCTTCTTAAACATGTTATTAAAGTAAATATTTTAATCTGACCTCGGCCCTTTACAGATAAACAGTCTAGGTACAGTATATTCTAAGCTGCTAGGTGACTGCGATGACAAGTACAAAAGGAAACAGCATGTTTTCTGTTGGTGTCATGCTATAATATAAAATATTTAAATTATTACTAAGCAACAGAACAAATTGCAATTATAGTGTCAGTATTTAATATGAAGTAGAAGATGCCAGCAAGAGTTTTTATCTTAGAGTAGTTCAAATTTCAGTGAAAATTATGTGCACTCGAGGAGCTGAAATCAACTTGGAGACAAAATTGAAGAGGCATAGAGAACAAAAACATAAATCCTCAGGATTAAATTAGTAGTATCCACAGTTTTAGGTGTGTCTTTTATGCTCTGTGCTACACCATAAAAGCATTCGGAATCTATGCCAGGGTAAGTGCCAGATATGCCTCATCCCACTACGCAACCTTGCTTCCATGGACGAGAGGAAGTCATACTGTGATTCAAAATATCTCTTATTCTGGAGAATAAGAGTACCTGAGATTCAATATCTTGGAGTTCAAACCTTGAGTATAACATAACATACACAGAAATCTAGGCCCAGGGTCTTTTTTTAAATTTTATTTTCTGTGATTTTATTTGGAAAATGTACACTGGCACCCCACAGAGAAAGACAAAGTATTCTGAGTTCCTGTAGATTGAATAAGGCAAGAGATTATAGATAGTATTTTATAACAATAGATTTTTATATATGTTTTAATATTTAAACACACCAAATGAAAAATAAAAATCTGTGCTACCATTTACTATAAGAACCTATTTCCCAAATTAAAAAANAAAAAAAAAAAAAAAAAAAATAAATAAAATCTGACAACCCATATTCACTACAGGAATACAAATGGTATTAATTTATGTTTCCAACATCATACAAGGACTTTTGGAAAGTCACATTAGTAAATTTTTTAATACCTTGATAGCATTCTTGATACCTTAATATCAAAGACTTAACTGCTTATTATTTAGTGTAAAGAATCCAAAACGAATACATTTATCCATGTTGTGGACCACAGTGCACATATTCTACTCCAAAAAATCAATTTAAAAACTACATTCACATTTTTATAACAATCTGAAAAAGATTATTAACTAATAATTGTAGTACTCAGCTTCTCAGAAAGCCACAAGATGGTTTCATGAATATCACAAGTGACACATAAGGTTTCTTCTATATTAGTAAACTGAGTAATGGCAGATCTTATTCTCTGGTTCTGCAGTTAATACATCCAGACATGATGTGGCCACATCTGTAATACTGAAATATTTCACCCTATAAAACCAGAACCCAGACCATACGCTAAAAAAGGTAAATATAACTATGACGTAAGGAGGTAAATGTAGACAGAAAACTTGCTTTAGTGAAAATCTGTAAACCTCACCATTTTTGTGATCAGATTTCAAACTCAATTTCTCTTGCTTTTGCTGGTGTAGCCAGCAAAAAAAGTAGAGTTGTAAGCAACAGCAACAATAAACCCAGCTCTGTGCCATGCTGCATGTCTGGATAAATATAATTCTCTTTCCTTTCATGCTTACCCTAGTCTTCCAAACTAAGTTCACAACAAAATTCCCTGTGCTTAGTTTTACACTCTATACCTGGAACCTGGTAACAGATTCCCCATTTGCTTTTATATCCCTGTCAGAGTGTACTCCTTTCCCATTCTCTTGCTCCCCACTTTAGCCAGGATCCCAATGTCCTCTCATAGCGTCTTGTTTTATATTTCATTCTGCCTTGACATTATCCCATGGATTCAGACCAAGGTCCAATTGAGGGAACTGCTTGGGTTCCTGCAGGATATTCTGGGAATGTAGATCAGAAAAGCTGGACCTTTTTCTGTATCAACCAATTTTTGCCACTCATTCTGGGAATGTACATTGGGAAATCTGGACCTGCTTCTGGATGAACTAATATTTACCACTGATATGCACATCAGCTTTAATAATTTGGATAGCATGACATGGTTAAGACATGTATTTGGGTAGTTTGCTTCAAATAATATCTGTTGAAGTTGAGATACTTAGATGACATCTATGAGAAAAAATAAGAAAATAAATGTGTAATTTAAATTATAGAAATATCCGCTTTTTGTGAAGAAGAAATGAAGCCCAAACAAACTGTAGTCCAGTGATGAAACAAAATCTTCAGTTACAAGATGCTTTTGTATTTTCAGCCCTTTTTTAGGTTTTACATAAAAAGATACTTCATTTACTTTAAAATTATTCAACTATTGTCTAGTTATTAGACCCTCAGATTCATACAAAATGGAGCACAAAAATGCAAATCAGCACGTCACATGCATAAAATGTTATATGACTACCATATATATATGTATATTATACAATGTCTGAATACAATATGGAATATGACAACATGAACCAAGGTGCCTTGAAGTGCTTATTTTATTTATTAGGCTTCATATATAAGCATATATACTGAAGGGCAGAGGTGAGGTGCAGTAATATCTATATATAGATAAAAAGCTGTCTGCTCTAAGCTACTATCAAGCATAAATCTGTAGATCACTGATGGTTGTTCACACTTAGCTTTCAATAATGTTTCCTTGAAATTTTGCCAGATTTAAGTTCTGGTAAGACAGAGTTCTGAATTACTATCTGTTGTTCGGTATTTAACATTTTTATATAGCTTCAAATATATGCATTTAACAGTGGAGTGACAATACATATATAGTCTTTGACCAAAAAAGATCAGCTCTCACAATGACATGGAAAAAAATTATGTCCACAGTTAAAGTGAGAACAAAATTACTTATGGATAATTTCCAGTGTAGCCCAGGTGTGGGTTTTTTTGAGAAGTAAGGAAGTTTAAAGGGAGAGGGGAGTAGAAGAGGAAGAATGAATTAATCTTCTGTTGCAAACCACAAGACTGACAACATGGACTGCAATATTCACAGGCAGGGAGAATTTTTGAGTTTGTCTTGATATGATATCTGCATTGATATGCCTCTCCACATAGACGTGCTATTAAACTGAGCCTAGAACCAAAATAATGACCTGTTTTAGTTGAATTTAAAGAGTAGATACTACAGGCTAATTTATTCAGAGGTGTATATTATCCAGGATGGGAGATGATTATAGTATATTAATCAATGATTTGTAAATTATATTAAACTGAATGTTTTTGTCTTGTTGAAATATGTGGTATGCCAATGGGAAGTTGCTACAATAATTTTCTAGTACTTAAATTTCTATGTGGTCACCAGTGACAGACCTGAAACATATCACTTGCTCACTGATCCTTATGAAAGCAGTAGTTTCCTTTGATACATAAACAACCGATAGGGCTCATTGGTACTAGAGTGACTCAAAGACAAATGGTTTGCACACACATGCATGGGACAGAAAAGGCACACTTTACACATTATACTTAAACTAGGATCCAGCACAGGACATGTCCAAAGGTATGGCTGACCATGGCTGAAAGTTGGGAAACACCAAACACATCAATATACTACTTTTGCAACATTAACGAGGCAAACTGACAGGGCTTCACAAAAATGGGTGTACATAAGGTACAAAACTCAACCAGAAGAAATTGATGTGTTCCTTTAATATATCCATGCATTAGACATAGAAATTACACTTGGAGATTGATAAAGATTTATTTGTAATTTTATCTATAAATAGGCATACTGGTATCAAAGACAAAATATAAGTAGTACGTATACACATAATCACATATATTTTAGTACCTGTGTTAGCATCTGTAGTGTAAATGATATGAACATTAGAGATAGAACTGGCTGTGACTTTCAGTACTAGAAAACTATTATATTTGTCTGCTATACCGATGGCTGTTCACACTTTGCTTTCAGTAATGTTTCCTTGAAATTTTGCCAGATTTAAGTTCTGGTAAGACAGAGTTCTGAATTACTTTCTATTGTTCAGTATTTAACATTTTTGTGTAGCTTTGTCTTATTCCCAACTAAATATCCACAATGTGAACTATTTGAATTATATTGTTTATCCTGGAAGTTTGATTATACCTCTATTAGTTTCATACTTTAATTAATACATACATTAATCTATAGCTAGTATAATCGTGCTGTAGTAGCTGTGAATTTCTTATAATGCCTAAATGAGAAAATTACTGAGTTGAGCAGAAATTTTTGAATGATAGTAATTCATGAGACTTGAGAATTAAAGCAAAAATAAGGATAAGATATAATGATAACGATATGTGTTTTCTTCAAATGAGTGTGAATATTTTCATTTCTAAAAAATTATTTCTTTTAAAAGACTGACAGAGCAGCCAACAAATGACTAGGCTGCTTGATCACTGCAGACAGAGCAGGACGATAAGCCAGACCCATTGTTCTGACCATACAAGTTCAGCTTGCTTCTTTGTTTAATTCAAAAAGGATCAGATTATTTATCCTAGGGTTACCTATATTGACTGCAAACTAATCATAATATTATTTTGTTGGTGTTGCTGTTGTCGTTGAGGACAACACTGCTCTTTGTTTTAAACTTTCTAACTTACTAAAAAATCAACAGAAAAAAAAAAGTTATTCAAGTGGAAACATTTTTTCATGAAGTTTTAGTTTGACTATGAATCAAAAATAAATAATTTGTCCAGAATTATTGAAGAACCAAAGAGCAAATATTATAGAGAAATTAATGAGATTTCCCTAAGTAGGCTTCTCTTAGTGCTTGCTTTTTTTTTCCCTTTTTGTTTTCTTAAGGACAGTAGGTAGAGGTATTGCTTGACATAATCCATTGACGTAATCAGAAATTCCCTTTGATGGTAATGGTGAGGTCTATTGATGGTGTTATCTTCAGGTTTAAAACACCTAAGTATCCTGGAGATGCAGACTTAAATCCCAGTAGGGCTGAATCAATCTTTAACCTTCCAAGGCAGATAGATCAATTGCTCTTGTGTGATGTTTGGTTTCGACCTTTGTGCTCTGTTTGGAGACTAAAGTTGAAGTGGCCTTATTCTTGAAGGAAAGGAGTTGCTTTTGTGAATACAGTCAACAGGAATTATGCAGGGATTTGGGAGACATAATATGTTTGTAAAATACCTTGGAACAAAACACCCTCAATCAAATATAAAGTATTTTTTCTATATATTTATATAAACTTCCCAATTAACTACTATCCATGTGCTACAAAAACAAAAAAAATAAGACATACTTGATATTTGAGTTATGATTTTTTTTTTAGAAAATATTGTCATATTTATTAATCTGATAATGATAACTAATCCGCAGAGGGAAATTAAACTCTGAATTATTTGTGAAGTAGAAAAAGAATTTATTAAAGAAAAATTTGAACTGTCAAAAACACATATTAACCTACATGCAGACAGGTGATATTTTGCAGTTTATGCAAAATGTGTTGATAAATATGGGGGGTGTTACTATTGTAGTATTTTAAACTTCATATCAAAAAATAAAAATATTTACAAATCTAAATGCATGACTGAGTATCAAATAAATCCCTGAATTCTAATAGTTCTAGGCCTCTATGAATCTGGAATTTATTTGATACCTTTCTAATGATAATTAATGAACTTAAATACAGGAGCTTTAAAAGTCGTCATTTTTATAAACTGTCAGTTTAAAGACAAATGTTTTGAGGAATCAAAATATATCTTCTTCAGACTAAAATCTTGAAATACAGTATTGATTCTATAAGCTTTACACATTGAGTAAACATCTTAGGAAGATTAGCTACTGCCTAGAGAGCTTCCAAACAGTCTGTGTTTCATTGGTGCATATTTTTCTAACATTAATATAAATTCTTTGATCTATTACCAAATTAATACATTTGAGGCAATGAAGGACTCTTCTGATAAAGTAAATTGAAAACATTTGGAATCTATTCTTATATCCTATCAGCAGCATTTCTGCCTAGTCCCTCGAGCAGACTATCTCCAGCACAATACCATCTGAGTCTGTCATTAAATCCTCAGCGTCGGGTTTCTGTAGCAACAGAAAAGCTCTCCCTGCTTCACTGTCTGCATCTGAAATCCGGAACAAAAACAGTTAATCATATGCTGTTTTTCTACTTTTCTTGACAGATTTAATCTGAGACCTTCTGTATCTGGAAATAAGTGGTAAGTAGCAGTTAAAGTTTGTGATTATTAAATTATAGGGCTGCATTTTAGTTGTTGATGTACATGCACACCAGATGGTGGCCTGATGTATTCATCATCAGATTAGAAAGATAAAGTCTGGGCTATATGTAGGGCTACAGATGCCTTATGAGTTTACTTTGTAAAGCATAAAGTGTTACAGGGCTTCTAGTGCTTATTTAAGACACAAAATTTTGAAAAGCTTTACTGTCATTCGCTTATACATTTGACAGGAGGAACATATTCTTGAAGTGTTTAAAGTTAGTTTCAATGTTTTCTTACTGTTATCCCTCTCCAGGCTGACAATAGCAAACAGTATGCAAGTTACATAGAGTGTACCTGGTTTAGGAATTATTGTTTACAGAACAGGCAACAGTATTTGACTCAAATATATAATAATGAAAAACTGGGATCAGAACTTAAACAATTTTCATACAGAAATGCTGCAAAACACTTCTGAATGTGATTTAGAGACCGAAGGTTTGTACTTCCTAATATATTCTAGATAAAAGCTTTTATCTTTTCACTAAAAACAAAGAAACTGCCTTCTGAAATTATTTTTTTTTCATCTCTAAGACAGCCAAATTTTCCAAAAGCAAATAGGAAGCCCACCAAGTTAGCACGGGGAGCTCTGAGATCAGCTGAGTTTTGAGTTTCGTTCTAGGAATTATCCACTATTTCTATTATATTTTTATGATTGTATTTTGTTTTTGGAACTGATAACATGCATGATGTTTTTAGGAGAATTTACTTTGATACATATCCATTTTTTGGAAGCAATATTTATACAAAATATTGTTGATAGATTTTAAAAAACACCTTCATAAAGAAGCCTGAATAACTGTCATTTCTTGGTGTACAAAATTTGGTTGTGTTAATCATGAAAGCTATGATATAACTTGAACTACGAGATTGTGCATTTATACTTCTGAAGACTTGAAGAAAAAAATCTAATACTTTGATATAATAAGCATTATTGTTTATACATTTATGAGTATATGTTTTGTAATTTTTGAATGAGACGGGGCATCACTAAGACAAAGAGATACTGTAGCAAATATCAAGAACTTTCAGTATCTTTGTATTTTTGTGAGGTACCTCCAGAGATGATGCCTCAATATATTTTTTTTGTACTAAAATCATACCACTGTGTGTTATACTAATCTTTACATAGTTGTAAAAGTTATTTTGATTGTAACTGTAAATTCATGTTTCAATTTTGAGTAATTTGCTAAATAATTCTAATGATTAAGTATTTAAGCAATTTTATTAATATATGTTTATCTAATTAAGGGTTAAACCTGTTCTGAAGTAACCAGTAAAATGGTAGTCATTGTCTAAAGGCCTTTTTGAAGTAACATCAGTGGTAGATGGCCTTTACTAAAGATCAGTGTGATGTGACAGAGAGGAGATTCATGTGAAAGGCATGTAAATATTTACTGAAAATATGTTATAGAATATAATTTTAACATATTTGAAATATTTTAAATAGGAAGACACATACACCACCTTTATACATGGTGGTATTTTATGTTCATAACATTGCACGAAAAAATATCACTTGTGTTTTACACCTCTAAGAAGAGGAGTTAAATAAACCCACCAGAGGAGTTGTGCATTTGAACTATCTAATCAGTACATTTTCCAACAAGAAATGGAGTAGGAATTCAGCAGGCCCTTGACTACATGGCATTATGCTAGCAGCAGCCTTGAACTGATTTGAGGATGAACAGGGAACACAAAAATCCACATACGTCAGACCTTTGGCACTGATCTCTGTTTTTCTATGATATGAAGGTAGTAATGGGAAAGTAGCAAAAACCCCACACATCTTGACCACACATTGGTCATTACATATGACACACAGTGCTAAGTACTGCAACCTAGTAAAGAACCCTCTATGCCCTCACAGTGCATGACAACACTCTAGAACCACCAGTCCAAGCCGAAGTAGCTGTAATACTCAGACCACACTTCTACTGATTTTCAGCGTCTTAATCAACCCTTGCTTTTAAAATAGTTTTGTCTTTCTTCAAAATGGAGTTGGTTCTTTTCTACTATACCAGTGATGTTTCAATAAAATAATAAATGCTTTGGTAATCAGATTTTGAGAAATTTTGATAACTGTAAGAGCTGTATAAATGCCTAGCCAAAACTTGAATCCTTTTACTGTAAGCATAAAAAAACTGATAATGATCAAAAAAGTATTTCCGAAGAAACAATTTGGCTCTGGGGAACACAGTTGAGTATTTCAGGCTTAATTTATTCTTTTAGTCACTAGTAAACTACTTGGTCTACAGAACCAAAAAGAAAAAGGGAGTTTATCTGCATCTTAATTTTCCCTTTCTGATTGGCATTCCTAATAAAGTTAATGATTTAATAATTTTTTTCTGTCAGATAAAAAGATTATGAGGAAATTTTAACAAATCATTAACATATTTGCCAATTTTAGGATCAATTTTTTACTTCTTGTATGCACTTATGTTGTAGAAAATGTGTGGATATTTCCACACAGGTTCATCCATGCTTTAGTCCAGTTCTCATTCTTTATACACATTCCCAAAGAGTATCAGTGAGCTTTTACATGAGTTGGGAAAAAAATATGTAGGCTTTAATATTTGTCTTTTTTTACAAGATAACAAAAGGGGGAAGGGGGAGAGCACACTGCCACTCACTCCTCCCCCCACTATGAAAATGGTATGTAATGAATGTTAAAAAATAGATAATACAATATTTGGCAAATGTAAATCTCAAAACCATTTGGGGGAGATGATTTTCTCTTTTGTGTCATACATTGTCTTGATTTGTGATTTCTGATTATTATTTTTTTTTCATGAACTTTTGGTAGATGGAGAGAAGATTCATAAGAAAATAAAATTTACTATAGGGTGGACATACTGACAGGAACTGACTACAATAGATGCAGCAACATGATGATTTCATGTCCATATAGATGCGTTTTGTTAGTCTCCCTCTTCTGTCATTCTAGCATCCATTCTCTCATGTCAGTCCAATTAGTCACATTCAAGCCCCAGATTCCTGAGGATTATTTAGGTATGGAGAGCCGACAGAGAAAGAAAAACAATGCAATTGGTTTCACCAATCAAAGCCTTTTCTCTGGAAAAGATGCTTAAGATGAAGTAAAATTCAAACTTTCTATACTAAGTTGTGAGCTTTTAGTTACTTTGTAAAAAAAATACAATTAACAAAGAAATACAGAGATGATCAACGTCAAACCTACTGAAAAATTACTTGTGCAAATTGAATGCCAGATTACATAATAATTGGTTCCTCAAAGTTTCAAAGTGCTGATGACCATGTGGATATTGCTAAGCATGATTTGGACAAGAGTTGTAGTAAAAGTCATCTTCGTTCTAAAATGTATTTAACGTAAATTTCATACTAAAGTGTGAAAGATATTTAAGGTTAATAAAGATTTTCTAGGTACATGATGAAGAAGCTGTTATTAGCTATAAATACATCTTGAACACTAACTTTCTGGTTCAGCCCAATTATTGCAGGAATTATAAATTATATTAATTATTTATTAAATCAAAAGAGACAAAAATTATTTTTTTTCTATAAAGGTATTAATTGATGAAGGCTGTAAAATATCTCAGCATACTTCACATTGTGAAGGTCCTGCTGTGTCTGTAGGTCCCCTCTGCCCCCCCGAGTCTATTATTAGCTTTTCTAATTATGTATGACTCTCAAACAGTATGTTCCTTTCGAAATCCTCCTTTCAAATATAGTAGCTGACATATTGTTTTATGCATCAATACTGCAAAACTTAAAAAGGATAAATACACTATGTAGCATGAAAGCAATTGGTAAGTAAAGTTGTGCACATAAGTGGCTGGAAGGTAGGCACTCTATGTCCTTAGATGCTCATAGGTTTCATTCTCTTTTTATCTTCAAGGACCTAGAATTGTTGAACACCAGTCGCTTCACAGGTTGAGTGGATGCTTCTTGAATGGTTATACAGCATATACATAGGTCACTGATCAGATATACACATTAAAATTTCCTTGGTAAAGGAATGGGTTACACACAGATCTTTCCCTTGGGTGGGTACACAGAGCACAGTTCTATTAAAAATAAAAAATGAAAGAAACTAGATGGAAAATGAGAACTATGGAGCTCACCCTTCATAAGAAGAAAGAATTTAGGGCCCTGGAAGATCTTAATTTCAATGTGACAAAAGAAAGGAAGGATATTAGGATCCTACAGGAGAGGTAGTAATTTTGAAACTATGGGGCTGTTTATCTTCTTCTACTGTCAAGAGATTAACATGGATTTCTATGTGAGTCTCACGTTTCTTACATGGTTTAAGCTACTTGTGCTTTCCTGGAGAGGGCTTTAGCCTGTAACTTATATAGTTACAATTCTCTCTGCTTGCTTACTGAATTGTTGCGTAGTTTGTGTGTACTTTATACAATTTGGGTTAGCTTCAGTGAGATACTGAGAAAAACTCAAATCCTGGTATATAAAGAACTCACAAGGATGTAGAACATTTAGAAAATACCTGAACTACTTAGGCTAAAAGGTTATTTTTCTTCCTAGATTCTAGCTTTGTGAAATAGCATCTACCTTGGAACTGTTGAAGTGGAAATTATATACTTAGTCTTAAGATTTGGGATTTGGCTTGAGGAGAAAAAAAAATTTTCTTCCATTCATATCAATGAAGAAAACAAAATAAATAGTTAGTGATTTATTGTCTGTTACTTTGTCCAAACTCCACTCCTTCCACATTTAGGTTAATGGTCCTCCAGCCCTATTTAACTACATGAAGGATTTCTAAATCTCTATTGATACTTAATGCCTCAATGCTTAAATCTCAAAGTAATTTTGTTTTTACAGCCTGTCAATAAATTGGTGTTGATGCTTATATGTTTATGATGTGCACAATTCTATTGACATATAATACTGAACAGAAGTGTAAACATGACATCAATGTTAGTATTGTCAAAATATTATATATTAAATTTTGATACTTTTTTCACATAGTCTTAACTTTGAAAATCCTTTTTATTTTTTTGTAGTATGTAAAGGTAAATAGGTGTGATCATCATATAAATGTCATATAAAACCTGGGATATTTCAAGACAAAGTTTCTTAAGCAAATATGTTTATTCAAAAATATCCTTTCCAATATGGAATTTAAATATGGAATTTAAATGGGAGAAAAAAGAGAAGCAGATCAGCTCTGTAATTAACAATTGAATATAAAATCCCGAAAACAACAGATTAGAGGGATGATTATGCTCCTACTTATGCTTTTGGTGAGACCAGTGATGTAATATCATTTATACTGGAAATTGGAAAAGGATCTGATAAGAACTGCAAAAATCTTGAGGGGCTGTTGAAATAAGTGCTTGTGATAGAATTCAAGAACTTTTCAAATGAAAGGCTGAAAGGCTGTCTTAAAGTATCTTAACAGGAACATTTCATATTAGTGAAATGTTTTTCAAATAATGTAAGCATAACATAGAAAACAGTATAGAGAAAGTAAAGCTGGAAGATGGAAACTGGCAAAAAAAAAAAATAAAAATAGAAGTAATGGAGTTTCCACTATTTGATGTCCACCACAAGATTTTTTCTACAACACATGACTTCATCAAATGTAAGTACACAGTGACATGTAAGGGCAAGTAATGTATAGGGGATGAAATAAGAATATCTGTTTTCCTGAAAAGAAGCTTCACACATAGAACAAGAATGATATCTGTCAGTGGGTAAGGA
Organism: Nycticryphes semicollaris; assembly: GCA_013400055.1. Taxonomy (NCBI): domain Eukaryota; kingdom Metazoa; phylum Chordata; class Aves; order Charadriiformes; family Rostratulidae; genus Nycticryphes; species Nycticryphes semicollaris. Next base: position 10,472 of record VXBJ01001936.1, on the reverse strand, counting down.
AAGAATCAATATAATTTTTAAAAACTTCTGAATTTTTATATGTTTGGAGTCTTGTTTTAATTTGAGAGTATTGGTTTAGCCCACTATGATTCCCCAAAGTAAGATGATTTTCAGTGTAAACTGATAACTATTTGAAATTAAAATATCAAAATCTGGTTCATACTTCAAAAGCACTGCTCAGGCACAAAATGAAGGAGCAGAGAAATGCCATTGATAAAGCTTGTCTAAAGTAGAGCTCTGAATCCAGACACCCAAATTCTCTCTGATCTTCCTCATAGATTTTAAATGGGACACATATGTGGTTACAGTGAATTTTTTTTTTCAGGCTGCAACACAGCAGTTGTTCAAAGGTAATTTGCAGTATTGGGCATGGTGTGCAAAATCCCAGACATTCTGCCTTTTTGTGTCTCTGTTAGCATTAATCAACAAGCTTCAGCTGAACAGAGCAAGTAGCCGAGCTCAATTGGAGTGGATCTTGACCGCAAAACCATTCATGCGGAAGGCTTAGTATCCCCATTATGCATTTCAGGACCTTTATTTTGGATTAACTTTTTTGTCTCCCTGGGGACTTGAATGTCTGTTAGCAGATAGAAGTTGTGTTTGTTAGGTACGCATCAGGGGTGCATGTTCTGGTTTAATTTCATTTGAAAGGATCCTATTCATGTCCTACGTGATGTGATCAGAAGCGCTGTAAGTGGGGACAACCAAGGATATTCACTTAAAATAATGCATTCCTCATCCAAACAAAAACGACGTGTAGCACAACTCTTCCTTCAGCTATAGATTTAGCTCTGTATTTTCCATTTCTTTAGGCACTACTGTGTGTTTAAAATGAAGTGGTTTTTAAAACCAGTATCAAGAGCTGAGTGGTCTTTTTACCAAGTGATGTGTCCCCCTATTTAATCCAAGATCCTTTTTTTTTTTTTTTTGTGAAATTCCATTTGCAGAGCTGCAGGAAGACATTCTTGAGCCTGTTAGTTGTTCCCCTACTTCTTCTGTTGAGCCTGTTCACCCTAGTGCCATGAAATTGTGATTAGGTAACAGCTACAGGCAGCAGAAATCATGTTACCCTCATTTAGTATATTGCTGTCACTCTGTGCAGCTTTGTCCATAGGGATAAAGGTTTGGGAAAAAAACTAAAAAAAGAGAGAAATGAAAACTTGGAAGGGTAGATATATTACCACACCTTTGTGCTTTCCTTATTTTGGCATCACATCTTTTGCTTTTCAATTACATTCTATACCATACAGCATCCTTGAGAAAGGTTATGAAACCTGTAAGAGTCTGGTGCCTGCACACCTCTGCAAATTTTGAGGACAAAATTTCCTAGAAAAATATTTATTCTAAAAGCAATGTCCCTTGTCATCATATAAGGACATCAGCTTTACCTTCTATAATGCCCTCTGTATTTATCAGACTAGTCTCAATTTATTATTGGGGTCCACGGGAAAATGGTTAAACTCAGTGCAAAGGAAAATTTTCATGAGAGAGACTGCTCTTTACTTTAACTCTGTCGTGAGCAGTGCTACCTTATGTTCACCATAGGAAAAAAACATAATTGGATGGTGTCCGGATGCAGTAGCTCATATGTAATGTTATGGATCAGAATTTCTGTCCCTGCTGATTTACACTATATTGGTTCTTTTACAGATAAATGATGCATTGCTGAAAGCACAGTAGTTATTTATACTTGTGCATATAAGACAGACTCCTTTAGGACAAGTCTCCATTAAAAAGTGTATATCCTTATCATTGTACAACTGCATGGATGAATCACTTTCTGTTACAATTTGTCCATATTTTCTCCATTTGTCACTTATGAAATAATTTATTTTCATTCATTGTGAGATTTTGCATCTGTACAGGATGGATCTACATAATGAAAATTAAATGGTGATTTAAGACATAAAATTGAAAAGTCTTATAACTTGGTGACCTTGTCACAATCTTGAATTGTTCGTTTTTAAAATAGATGATAATATTATTTTTTATCTTAAGTGACAACTGATGCTTCTGGAGTTGGACCCTGAAACACTGAGGTGCTTATCATGCTTCATTAGTGCTGAATAGACTTAAAGTAAACAAAATACAGTAAAACTATCTTCTTTTGCTCTTGAGTGCTGTCTCCCCTTCTGTAACTGCAAGTGCAACATAACAACATCTCACAGTCTTGAATGTACTGATTTTCAGATTTTTTTAGCTGACATTATGAACTGTATTCAAAATTGAAGAACCTACATGCTGCTTACATTGTGTTGTAATGAGAATTAGCCTAGCTTTCTTTAGTCCTGTGGGATGTGCATTTGTCTAAACAAGAAAAAAAGAATATTCAGGTTGAATTTTTGAAGCCATGCTTGGGTGATCAATATGGCGTAATATTTCATGTTTTTTTCTTCAAATATGCATTTCAATTGTTTCATTCCAAGGTAATGTCAAGCTAACTCAGTTGTGAACCATTGCCAGCAAGATTTGTAAATTTAGGTGTTAACACAACCTAAACAGTCACAAAAACTGAGACTGAGCAGCTACCTTTTTGTTCTATTACTCAAATTTTCATCTAAACATGAAAAAAAATGAGGAATTTTGCCAAACTTGTCAACTTGGCCAAGATCTGCTTTTCATCTCTACTCCCCACCTTGTTCAGCTAAATTAAAAGACCTGATTTCTTGCCTATTTATTAATTTGCATAAGTGGCAGCCTTTACCATTTACAATACAATCTCTGCATGATGATTCACTATGTTGAAGGAAGTACAGATCTGCTTTCTAGATTTTTGACTGATAATGTCCGAGCAGTCACCTCCCTTATGGCATTTGAAGGGGACAACAGATGACAATTTTAAGATTGTTAAGAGGGTGAGTTTAATTTTGTACCCTGTAAAATCTTTGCAATAATCCTTATCACGAGAAAAGATTCATGTTGTACAATTTCCTTTTCTCATTATAATCATCGTCATAAGAATGAGAATCAGTGTGTAGTTGACTGGAGTAGTTGTGCAGTTTAAGAGACTACCAGACCACTGTAAACTTAACAGAATTTTCTGAAAACTGCCATTAATCCTCTCATTTCTAAGAGCAGAGGTTGTGACTGATTAGCAGACCAAACTGTACATTGTTGAAAGGGTTGAGATAACGCTTTTGGCTATTTCTGACCATAGGTTCCCAAAGTAATAATGTACGACTGAAAGTGTTATGTGTTCTTAGCTTCCTGCCAAGAACAAATCAGTTTGACCAAGTGCTGGCCCACAGCTGGAGGGCTGCCTGAAGTAGCAAAACAATCATGCCATACTAAAGTGCCTCACACATTAAGTCAGACACAGTGTGATACAAGGATTGCACACAAAATGTATCTTATTAAAAACAAAGACACACACAAATCCTGCATTCAAGGCAGGACATTGAATTGCATGCTTATCTTTTATTTGGTTTTCAATTGTATAAAAAATCCTTTTCACACTATGTTTTAATGGAGTATTTCTATGGTATGTTACTGTCAGCATCTCAAGCTCATGCAAAAGTAGAAAAATATGAAAATGTCAATCCATTCCCATATCAGGTGCAAATTCAGCAAAATGAATTAGAGGTGTTAGTGCTACCCTCACATTATGCCATTTTGTGTAGTCTTTATTTTAAGTCTCCTTGCTTTTATGAAATATGCTTTTTGTTGTTGTCTGCATCTTTTTATGAGACTGATTCAAAGAGGATATGTGTGCTTCTGGCCTTTTCATAGTAGTACTTGAGCTCAAGGTGTAAGCTGCTTATACCTAGCTCATCAACAGCATGGCAATTGTTTTGTATGCTTGTACAAACCATATTTTTATACAGAGACTAGTTTAAATACTGGATTGTACTAGAAGCTTCAAAAGAATGCTGCTATTCACCACCAGAAGGTCTTTTCTTTTTCTTTCTAGCACTACTGCCGTGAAAGGTAAATCAATTGTGAGATTCAGGAATGAAAATCAGGGTAGAAAGCAACTAACAGTCTGAGATACTATCACCAGTGAAACAGTACATCATTTACCTGCCATTTTTACACACAGTCTTTTCCGTAATTGTTACAGACACAAAGCATAGTTTTTACCAGTGCCACACATACTCGCAAACAGTAATCTATGATATCCTCAAGTTAAAAGAATTATCCAAATTGTTCTGTAGCAAAGACACATGCATTGCCATTCTTCTTGTTATGATGGAATAATTCTTTAAGCTTTGATGGAATAATTCTTTAAGCTTTGAGAAAGGATATATTGTAAGCACTGTATAGACAGATTTTTGCAGAGAACTTTCTGAAATATGTATACACACATCGACACACACACACATATATATATTAGTAAAGTATATGTGTGGATCACTCTCATCTCAGTTTCCTTGGCATCCAGAACTATTTAAACTATTTCAGAATTGCAGATGAACAGAAAACAGAAAACTAACTTTTTGGCTTCCCTTTGAGCAATCTTTTTTTTTTTCACATGTAATAAATTTCTATCATTTTCAGCAAGAATGAAAATGAAAAGTATTGCTTTTGCTCATAAAGCAGCAAGTGCTTTTTCCAGTGTTCTTGTATTTTTGGTGTGTGCCATTTTAGGGGTTTTTAATGTAAACACACAGCTATTCTTTTCTCTTCCTTGCAAAGCAACAGCTTTGCCTATGTTGTACCTGCATCATTGTTCCACTTGGGCAAAACTTACTCAGTATCATTCAGAGTCAGATACAAAACTAGCAGTTCCTGTCTTCCTAATAGAATAACAGGTGATCTAAGAAAACACAGATGACCAGAGTACAGGAAAACAATACAAAGAACTCATTACATCAGAAAGCATCAATCACATGCACACATACATAGATTAATTCCCAAAATTATCCAAAGAAATATCTGCCATAGAATTTTTTTTATTATTATTTACTAAGAAAGAAACGTTGCTGTGGGAGGTAACTAGTGTACTTTGTAATTACCTTTCAGTGAAACACAGTGTCTTGCCTTTCATATTATGTAGAGAACACTATTTCTCTAATTAGGATTAAAAGAGTTTGAGCTCCTGAGTTAAAGTTAACCCAGTTTCTAGGTTTTTGGAATCTTATATATGTATATATGTATATATGTATATGATTTGGTCTTTTTGTTTTTGGAAGTATCAGAACTCAGTCCATCTATTGCTAAACGCCTTATGTTTAGTTACTTAGCTGGTTTTAATTTTCTTTTCCAATCATATCATCACAGCACTTGTAAACTTGCATGCTTCCCAATGAATTCTCTAGCCGGGAGCCATCTACTAGCCAAGTGTTAAAATGCACAGTGAACATAGAAGAACAGCATTTTTTCAAGTAGTTGACACAGCTGCACTACAACTTAATATAACATCTGTCCTCAGAAAAATCATTGAACCTACACAAAGAAGTTCAGTCAGAGAATCTGGGTGTTCAGGACCAATTTTTGTATGGTCCAGACCACACAGCTTTTGCTTCATTCAAGTAGTTCTATTTTAACTATGCTGAGATTTAAGTGCTGTGATTCCCTGCTGTCTACAGTCACAGCTCTCTTCAAAAACTGCCCTAGATATGACTTTCAAGAAACTGCATATGTAATTTTATAACACTAACTCTTCATAAGAGCTTGGATCACCTTGAAGACAGTTTCTGATGTCACTACCTGGAGAGATCATTTTGTTCATTAGTTCATTCATCAACTATCTCCTATGAGGCAGCATCCTGACATCGTTAAGCAGATAGAGTGCTAGACATGGCACAAAGACTCCATGGGTAACAAAAGAGAGACAAAACCCAACTTAGCTAATATTTCCAGGGCCTTTTCAAATATAAGTTTGAAATGGGCTTTATATAATCTATGTAGAATTTTAGTCTTGCCTGTAAACTACTTTTCAAGTGAAGATGGAACAACTTTCTTTTAACAATAGATAATTGCTCAGATGGTAAAGCACGGAACAGAGGTGTTGCTTAATACCATTCTGAATCAGTATACTTTATCTGCTTTCTTTTACTTTAAAACTTCAAAATAGTAATGGGGAAAAAAGAAAAGTGACAATGACAATGCTTTGAAGATAACAGGTCAGATCTGAATGTTATTAGAATTCCAGGACCAAATGAGGATTTATTGCAGGATAAGGCATATGGGACAAGGCAAGACTCTAAGATTAATTCAGAACTGCACTATGTTAATCTGTCTAAGATCTTTTATCCTAATTATATATTCCAGAAATGAGCAAATTAATGAGATAGGTTTTTATTCTCATTAAATTCTTTGTTATGAGAACTCTGAGGAATTTTATTACTAAGACGTTATGTGAAATTAGATTGAGTTCTATGTTTCTCCTGTTTTTCCACATTGTTTTGATTCAAATGTAGCACTGCTTCCAAGTGCAGAAGGAAAACAGAACTCAGAGTAGTAACAAAATCTGAGTGATATATTGATCCATCATTCACAGAAATGATCATAAAGAAATAAATTCAGACACATGAAAAGACATGGACATATAATGCAACAGATTATACTATTATTAACTTCTAAGAATATAACTTGCATACTGTATTTTTTATAAAAAAGGAAACAGACATTAAAAAGAACTTGTGGACTCAAACTATAACTGTCCAAGTAAATATGTTTCTCATAGAATAAATTTGATTTTGAAGATGTCAAAGAAATTGAAAATTCTGGATTTATCATTTACAGAGATTGTCCCGCAGCAAACTTATTAAGTGGAAAGCAGAAGGGGGATACTTAGAGACCATGGAAGCCCATACAAAAAACCAAAGACAGGAATGTGGAAGTTCCTGCTGGAATACTCAAATGAGCTGTGCATCTGTTAGCCTACTCAGTTTTTCATGTTGAAACACTGAGCTGTATTTATGGAATACAGTTAATCCTATTCTCGGGGCATGAGGTTCAGTGGTGCTTGGGAAGTCAAAGTACAGGGAGCTGTTTAAGCTTTGCAAAAATGCAAATATCAAAATCTAGAGCTAAAAATATGTTAGGTGTAAGCATATTAAAGAGTGAGGCATACATATAAATTGATAATTATCTTTTGCTAGAATTTTCTTTTACAAATAATAATTACATGATTATTGTAATTGTATTCTAAAACTAATGTTGACATAAATCTGACTAGAACTGTTCATACATCCAAAACAATCCCACTGTAGGAACCAAGGTGGTGAAAATAATAAGTTAATATGTGGTACATTTAAAATAAGGATGTCATTCTTTGCATATTTATTTTTGAGTGATCTTTCTGGATAGTAAGATGCATGTATTTTAAAATGTTTTGTGTTAACACACAAAAAATTAACAATAGGTTTATTTTTAGCAATGTCATATACTGAATTGTTTCTTTCTAATCCACAAGAAGCAATGTTAAATATTAGAGTAATGAAAAAATATTACTATGCTTAGTCAGGATAAAAAAAACAAAAAACCAACAACAAAAAAACCCACCAAAAAATAATTCCATGTCAATTAATTTGGAAAACTGACAGTGAGAAACACATCTTCTAACTTATATCATAATTCTTTTAAATGTGGTAGAAGTTCTAGTGTTACTTACAATGTCAGCAATTTGATTATATTAAAGGACTTGAAATCCAAAAAATGTATTTTATGTCAGTAGAATATTTTTGAAGAATTTTTTTAAGAGGAAAATCAGTTTGGTCTGAGCAATCTTGTGTCTGAGTTTTATACTACGCTTCTATATTTTTACATAACTTTATTACAAACATAGAGCGTTCTGCAATTCACTAATCAGGTCAGGCAATGCCAGTTTCATCACAGTTCCATAACTTACTTTCTGTGAACCATTTTTAAGGGCTATTGACAAATATTCTGTCAAGTTTAGATACCAGAATTGTTCTAAAATCTTTTTAAAACAATAATTCAAAGTTTAGAAAGAAATTATGTATAATGGTAAAGAACTGCTCATCAAAGACACTAAAAATGTGGCTAAAATATAGATCTCTTCACTCAACACACTGAAAGCTACAAGATTGCAATCATAACAGAATAATGAAAATGGATTTACCTGATGACATTTCTTATTTTCATTGCCATCATTTTCCTGAGAATGAATTAACATTGTCCTATTTTGTATTCTCATGACAATTTTTGTCACAGAATGGATAAAAGCCAAGCCTTCTTCAGTTTCTGTTAATCTTTGTCAAGAAGGCAGGGCAACCAATTTTTCATGACCCATAGAGTTCACAGAAATATGTAAAACTTGCACAGCCTTGCAGACTTCAAACTTTTATTGGTGGTTTGGATAATCTAATCCTATGTGATGCTTGCTGAAGCAATACCAGTAAAGAAACAAAAAAAAACCCAAAACAAACATGGCACAACATTAAGGGGTTTTTTTTTTTCTTAATGTCATTTGTGGCAAGTATGGTGGAAAGTACAAAAATATAATATCAATGGAGATTTGTGAATAAGTTATAAATTACTTAGGTAGCTATTTAGAGTTTTACATATAGAATTGTGGGATCATATAATGGTTCAGGATGCAGGGGATGTAAATGTAGAGTTATATATAAAAAAAAAAAATACCATAGATAAGTGTGTTGAAAATTTAAATTATGACAATGAGTCATAAGATACTGGTTATAACTAAAATTAAAATGTGTTATGTTTTCATTGTAGTGAAATATGTAGGGTGGAACTTGAAAAAACTGGCAGAGAGAGTGCTTCAATGAGCATATAAAAAACCTTTCTGTATGTATATACATTTATAAATTCATGTGGTAAGTAAATGTGCTATTCAACTGTAATTTTTAACTAACATATTTGAATGAGTTTAATTTTTGTTTTACTTTCTCTTCATAACGTAGCTTTGGTCCATACTAGGGACACAGCTGAAATATTTAGTATTACATTCAAAATAAAATAACTACAAGCCAACAATACATGAACATTGACATTACGTGTCTTGCAGCCTGAATATATTTTTGCTTTGAAAATTACATGCTGAAAAAAGCAGAAAGATAACACAGTAATTTAACAAGGGCAGTGGATATGTATGAAATGCTCCTTATCTGTGAAAGGGAATATCCTTATTCTTGTATTGGGAAAGACTGAATGTGGTAGTTAAATAGGCTGATGTACTGAGTGTCCATAGTAAGGTGGTGATCCCACCATAGTGGAAATGTTTATACCAAACCTGAATCTGCCAAAGATCTGTTGAATCCCATAGAATTTTAGCAGCCAAATTATTTTCAGGAACATAGTATGCATTTTTTAGAAACATAAATACACTTAAAAGTCTACCTCCCTACCTTTGACTCTACTTCAATATCTTTTGTTTGAGCTGCATTTAAAAGCTAACGGTAGCACAAATGGCAATAAGAAAAGGAAATTTTCCCTTTATTTGGAGTATTTTGTAATTCAAGTCTGATCAACTGATAAAGTAGGGAAATTCTAAGCAGAGCAGGACAGAATATAATAAAGCCATAGTTAATATAATTCAATAGAAAATTTTAAAAGAAAACTGAAACAGTTATTATATCAATTTTATCTTCATTTAATGATAATCAGCTTGTACGAACACCTTTGAGCCTCTTCTACTTTATCTAGTTCTTTCCACTTCATAGTACCTTAAATCTTTGCATCAGTCTGTTAAATGACAGATAGGTAGAGAAAGATCACTTTGCTACTCCTGCCTGAGGCAAACCAGTATATCATCTCTGAATGGGAGCTCAATACTTTATTATCTGGAATGTTGGACTTAAATGATGTCTTATTTCTAGGAGTGACATTTTTTCCCATCAAACTGAAAAAAAGTCTATTTTTTTTGTTTTGTCTTTTGTTTTTATTTTATTTGATAGCAAAAAATTCTAATAATAATTTTAAAGGGGAGCCTTTATTTTCCAGTGAATAATCCTGTAAGAATTTAGAAAAGAAAATTTATAAGAGTTCCAAATTCTTTCTCTCTAATCCTCTGTTGAATGGCTTTCAAGATTAAGAAACTCCAAGGTTGAATTTTTTTTGAAAGATGTTTACCAAAATATGGCACGTATACTTTAATTTCTTTGACTATGTACTTTGGAGAACCTGTTTGACTAGTGCTAAGCTAATAAATCTTTCAGAGTGTAAGCCCCTACATATCTGGGATCAGTGAGCAAGGTTCTACTCAGCTATCTGCTTATAGAATCATAGAATCATTCAGGTTGGAAAAGACCCTTGAGATCATCGAGTCCAACCATTAGCCTTACCCTACAAAGTCCTCCCCTACACCATGTCCACCAACAATACATCTAAAAGACTTTTAAATACACTCAGAGATAGGGACTCAACCACCTCCCTGGGCAGCCTATTCCAAAGTCTGACTACTCTTTCTGTGAAAAATTCTTTCCTAATGTTCTGCCTAAACCTACCCTGTCACAGCTTGAAGCCATTCATGGGTTGAGGACCCAGGTGACAAAGTCCCTCCACTGTAGGTGAAGACATAGTATCATCTAAGGAATCTGAATATA
>VXBJ01001935.1:71812-92338 GCA_013400055.1 Nycticryphes semicollaris | reverse complement strand
ATTTTTCTAAATTCTGAACTTGAAAACCCATGTGACTTGATTTGTAGAATCGTTGAGTACTTACAATTTCCTCTGCTGGTAGATAAGAGCTTACTTCACATTAGTCTCATGAAGATAAATCAAGTGATGTTTGCAAAACACTAAGGTATTGGTAGAATACCATAGGAAAGCCAAAATGGAATTAATAGTTCTCAGAACAGCTCAGGGTTTCGATGGGGTGCAATCAGTGAAGCCCACGATCACACACTGAAAGGCAAGAATAATAATAGAAACTCCCAGAGCATATTCAGCGTGCTAAGGCAAATGTCCTAAAGAGATATAATCAAGGGAACAGAAATTGAATCAGAACATTTATATTGAGAAGCATTGCAGAAGAGTTGAATGAAGTGAAAATGCATAGAGATAATTGTGATCAGAAATATTCTTTGTTATTCCCTACTGCTAGTAATATAATGTTTTCTCTTTTTTTTTTTTTTTTTTTTTTTTTTTGGATGCTGCAAGTACATCAATTGATTTACAGAACAGCTTGCACAACTTGCATGAAAATGAGGTCAATTTTGCCCTTAAATTTTCAGTCGTGTTAAGCAGCAGTAACTTGACATCTTATATTCTGGTTAAGAATGTCAACTTTTAAATGTAGCAGTTGAAAACGATATTACAGAAATAATAAGAAATTGCCTGGTGTTGCTGTGTTGAAACCAATTTCTTTTTGAAATAAACATGATTTTAAAAATAACATGAATAAGATCAGTCCTGAAAAATTGCATATTCAAGGTAAAATACCTAGTAAAAATATTTCAGATTAATTTTGACATCCTCATTCTTTCAGATATTATTTTTATTGTAAAAGTAGTCCTGTTGCTATACCTGTCGTTGAACTTTTCTCAGTAATTTAGTGGTATTTTACTCTCTCACTAGCCCCTTTGTTATGCACTGGAATAGTGTCAGAATATTGGATATATGGAAAAAGAAAGTGAATTCCTATACCTCAGGATAGTGGAATTCATAATTTTTTAGAAGCCTGAAGAAAAATCTGAAAGTCTGGTTTCAATGTTGTCTGGAGTCCCTTAAAATATGTACAAAGCATCTGAATACTGAATATAAATTAAATTTCTGTATTAGGAGTACTTAATGCTGTGATGTCTGGGAAAAAAAAAAACAAAAAAAAAAAAAAAAAAAACCCAACCCAAATGGGTTACTTTAACTTGCCTTTAAACCTCAGGAGTTTAGATATCATGTACAGAGGTGTCCAGAATATGTAGGATATATTCTGGGATACATATACATGTTACTCCAAGCAGGGTATTTTAGATACCCTTTCTTACAGCAGTTTTTGAGCTGTCTTTCAAACTGCATGAGTCACACTTTGAAAACAGACAGAATCAGGGCTTCCCCTGTGTCTTAACAGCAGCCCAATAGTTGAAATGTTTTCAAGGTAAAGTGATACCAAGACTGAAATCTGTCTTCTGCTAAAGGCAAATTAAATGACTTCCTTTAGAGTTTTGCAGCTGCTGGACTATAACCTATTTAAAGAAGTGGAAATTTTGCTTTTCTGAAAATACACAGAAAAAAAATGTCATGACTGTCAGAAAAGTTTGAATCCACTGGCTAATGATTAGCTCACTCATGAGCAAGGGATAAAATGATTTATCTTTGTTTTCAAGAGTGAATAATGCGTTATACCATTGGGCTAAAAAAAAAAAAAGTATTTGTGTGTGCTGCATCCTGGAAGAGCTAAAACACTAGACACGTGAATAAATATTTTGGGGGAAAAGGGTAGGACAGAGCTGTAGCACCGGTACCATCATTGTGTGCAGTTCCAAAGAAGCAATGGGTTTTGCAGAGGTTAGTTGAGGCTCTCAGATCTGCACACCTACTGGTGCCCATCAGTACTTAGGAGTGAAAATGGTTATTCTCCATGGGATAGCCTTTTCATGGAATCATAGAATCATAGAATGGTTTGGGTTGGAAGGAACCTTAAAGGTCATCAAGTTCCAGCTCAAAGCCCCATTCAACATGGCCTTGAACACCTTCAGGGATCGGAATCCCACAACTTCTCTGGGCAACTTGTTCCAGTGTCTCACCACCCTCACAGGAAAGCATTTCTTTCTGATATCTCATCTAAATCTGCCCTCTTTCAGTTTAAAACCATTATCCCTCATCCTATCACTCCACTCCTTCACAAAGAATCCCTCCCCACCTCCCCTGTACCCCCCTTTAGGTATTGGAAGGGACTATAAGGTCTCCTCCAGAACCTTCTATTCTCCAGGCTTTTAACCTTAGTAAGATTAAACCCTACAACACATGCAGAAGAATTTTAGTTGAGTACTTTAAGTTTAAAACATGAGGAACTTGCAATGTGTGGACATTTTCAGTTTTAATCATCAACTGGAAAAGCACTTTCATGGTCTCAGTCTTGTATTTGTGTGGTTGTCTATGTAACTTTAGTCTTTCTACATGTATCCTTCTCAAGCTACATTTTACTATTCTCTAACATGTAAATACTACGTACTTGCATTATACATAACTGTTTTCACAGTGAAGTAATAGGTGGTCTCAGTCCAAAGAGGAGCATTAATTTAGTGGCTGTTGAAATAATAGAAATATTAATGATCCTGCAATCTGTTGCCAGAGGCAGTTATCTCTCAACATGCAGAGGATCTTATCCAATTATGTGAAGTAGTGGTTGTGTGATAGTCTGTTGTAAATCAAGTTTCAACACTCAAGATGTAGCTGAAAATTAATATATTTATAATATAACAAGTGAAATCTGGTTTTCATTAATTCAAATCAGCTGAAATCAATCGAGTTTTATTTTTTCCTCTATGTATTTGAAATTCTAAGTTGATTTGAGAAGTGGTCTTAAACAGATTTATCTTTGATTTTGTTATTCTCTGCCAATATTACCTGTCCAAAATCAGAATAAAATGGCTCCACCAGTTAAAGCAATCTTTGAAAAGTCTAAGGACTGTGATGATAATTGATTAATATTCAGTGAATGCTAAAATGTGCTATGACACTATGACATATTATACTCTATTCTAATGTTACATTCAGTATATATTCCAACAGTGGATTGGTTTAAAGTATATCAGGTTATGCTGTTCTTCTGAGAGCATTATTTCTACATAGCAGTACGTTATAAAAAGCCCAGCAGCCCAGTAGCTCTACTAGATCTGTGACTACAATTAGGAATATCAAATGTAATGCAAGCTCATTTTATGAAATGTTCATACTTTGAGGAAAGAGAATTGAAGACTTCAGACTTTGTCGCATGGATGGATAATCCTTATTGTAATATTCTATTTCCATCAATGTGGGAGGTAAGGTAGACTGCTCAGCAGCTATCACTCATTTTCAACGTGATATTTGCTGCTTTAACATTACCTCTTAAAATTCAAACTTTTTTTTTTATGTTTCATTAAAAAAAGAGATGCAAGAATTAATTTTGTTATCAGAGATATTGTTGATAAAGCCAGGAAATCTATTAGAACCCGAGTATCCATCAAACCTGCCCTGTACTGAATTCTAGTATATGTAGAGAGAAGCTGCATGATAAATTAGCTTCTAGTTGTGGATATTCCATCTGTAAATGAAATTGTTTGGATTACTTATATTGTATTCTGCCCTTAATTTTATTTGGGCATAGATTTCCACATCCAGCTATTGAAAAGAACATACTGTTCATCTCTATATGATTAAGATTTCCCCAGAATATTATATTTCTACAGTTCCAGCAAAAAGTCAGAAACTGAAATTATATTGAGTTATATTTTATTTAATAAACAGCAAATAATAGTGTTTTGTATTATTTTCACAGGAATTCAGCTCTGTAGTTCAGACATTTTCATCACTGAAAGACAACAGCAAAACATAATGGGTAATAAATGGAATTTCTGACTATCAGTTGAAAACTTTTCTTTTTAAAAGAATAAATAAATAAAACCTAGTGCCTTGCCTATCTCTGAAAGACATCCGTAGTACAGCCAAGATATTTGTTTGTTCCTTATTTTTGTTCCTTAATTGATAAGAAATAGGATGTCACTCAGTGCATGGGCCCAGTGAAGAACTTGAGAAGAACCATCCTTCCTCCTTGGGCTTTAAGTTGGGCTTATATTCATATCTTGTCCAGTTTTTTATCCTTTTCCATTTTGTTATTCACTGGGTGACTGATTGATTGATTGATAGTACCCCATATATTTTCAGATATTATGTGGAACAGAACAAGTTATTTTATAAACCAACATTTGTTGTTATAAACCCCCCTTATCATAAATGTTTCTGATCCAGTGTCATAGTTTTACCCCAGCCAGCAGTGACGATCATGCAACCACTCTCACAGTTCTTTCTGTTTCTCCCAGAAAGTCATGGAGAAGAAGGAGAAAAGGAGGGAAAAGGGCAAGGAAAACCAAAACAAAACAAACCAACCAACCAAACAAAAAAACCCCAAAAAACCAAACCCTTGTGGATTTAGATAAAGACAGTTTAAGAGAACAATAACAGAAAAGGAAAATGCCAATAATAATGACACAAATCACTCTCACCAGCCAGTGAATTGGTGCCTTCCTGAGCAGTGATCAGGAATCCTCATAGCTGACCCACACTTATATACTGAGAATGGCATCTGTGGTAGGGAATATTCCATTGGGCATTCTGTTGTTCTGTCTATGCTGCTTCTTACCTTCTACAGGAACCTGAAAAGAGTCCTTGAAAAGTATAAACATCGCCTAGCAACAACTAGAAACACATGAATTATTCACATTCATTTCACAGTGATCATTAGAAAGAAAATTAACTCTTTCCCGGCTGAAACTAGGACATCCAATCTGCAGGGTTGTTTGTAGAGTATTTTAAAATCTATTTTCAGAAAGTTTCATTAGCTTCATGAATTTTTCTCCATTTCTGTGTTTCAAATGCTTTATTTCTGACACAGACTGCAGAGTCAAATCACATAAGGATGGCAATAATTGGATGGCTAGGAAAGAAATCCTTTCATATATATTTATATATAAATATATATGTACAGGGATGGAAATTACTGAAAAGAAAATTGGTTCCGTTCTGTCTCAAATGAGGACATTTATTATGAGTTAAGTCTTCGTAAAGCTTCAGTTATTTCTTGTGTGTCAGCAGTTAGATTCATTTCATTTGATGCTGTAAACGTGAAGTGTGAGTCTTAAAACTGAATTATACATACCTTTACTCTACAGTTTCTATTTGTCTATTAGCTTGTTTTCTGGGTTTACACACAGTAGTTGAAGGGAAAACTGAGCTGAGTTAAAATAATTTTTTAATTTCTTCCATGTTTATCAATATAACAGTGAAAGGACCTACAGGTTAGATTTTATTGACCTTACTCAGTTTTAAAGGAATTGAATTTTCTTCCTTTGAGAAAGACATGTATCTCATTCCAATTTATCTCAAAGCACTCACCTCTATCATTGCTATGTTCATTGCTATGTTTTATCTTGATTCTGAATTAATTTCTTGTTCGTTAGCCTTCTTTTTTCCATTAGCTGATGAAAACTGAAGGATGTGGTTATATCCTGGCATCACTGCTATGCTCTTCTTTTGGATGCAGCTGTACAGAATGGAGATGGGAATGTTGATCTTGCAAGAAAATTCCCCTACAAATTATTTTCACAGCTTATGCCCAACTTTAATGTCAGTACTCCAGGATCTCTAATTGCATAGCAGAAAGTTGGTGAGTTGGTGAATGAAGATGAGAGGTCAAACTTAAAAACTAACCTATGGTAATGAAAAGAATAACCTACAGAATAACAAGACAGAAATCTCTTTTGGCAATGAACCTGAGGAAAATTTCAAGTATGTGATCATTTATTTATAAATATATTAGACTCTAAAATATCGTTGACATTATTTTTTAATAGTCTTTTACTTGATCTTACTGTTGATATTTTTGAGTAAAAATGTTCCTCTTGTCCCATCTCCAGACATGTGACAAATGTCTTACAAAGAAGTTCATTTTATGGAAACTAAAAGTCATATATATGTTCTTCAGATTAAGTATTTTACCACCAAAGTTCCATTTAATTTAAGATTAGAAAACAGTTACTTCTGAAATAAAAGTTTTTATTTTAGAAAAATTATAATTATTAATATGTGTACGTACACATTCTTTCAAAATGTATTAACCAGATCATTTCTGACATTATGAAGGATGTGTATATATACTCACCATGTCAGAGAGTTACATATTAGATTACAGATCGAATATGTAATATGACAAAATATAAATTAAAAACAAACATGGCGAAACCAAAGAGCCATAGAAGGCCCAGACCTGGAAGATGAGCATTAAAAAATATAGACCGTTTTTCCTGGTTTGCTTTGTTTTATCTGTAACTCCAAACTGAAATGATCAGCCAATTTCAGAGTGGATTGAAACAGGTATGAATAAGTAAAGAAAAAGATACACACACAAGCAAAACCTTGCCTGCTTAGAAATAACTAAAAACATTAATTCATCTTCAACACCAGTCTCATTCCAAATCCAAAACACAGCACTGTACTGGCTACCAGCAAGAAAGCCAATTCCATCCCAGCTGTAACCATGACAACGAATCATTACACAAAGAAGATTTTGTTACTGTAATGGGGCATGTTGGAATTTTGTTCACTGAGGACATCATGCAGTTCACAAGAATGAGTCACACAAACTGCAGTCAACCTAGGTTTTTTTGAGGAAACTAGATGAAGCAACAAAAAAAAGTCTTTCTTCAGATACGTGCTGGATCCTGGACTTACCTAAAGCGGAACTCTGAAAAAAAGCCACCCAAGCAAAAACCTTCTCAGAAAGGAAGTTGGAGTTGAAAGAACTGCAGTCATACTCATGTGTTAACAAGAACAGAACATTCAGTTTCTTACCACTCAAGTTTTCTAGTTGAGTACAATTCCTTGTGGTATGAACTGCCATGAATTGAAAAATGTGCTGGAAAAGTACTGAACTCACTAGGATCCTTCCTACTTACAGTAGTGACTGGTGACAGACACTGGTACGGCATCATGAAAAAAGAATTCATTTTGAAGGCCTAGCAAGCTTGAAGGAAATTCAATTTATATGAAAGTCTGCTGGTCATGTTTAATTTTTGTGTGTCTGACAAGCTTTGTGTGCCCTTTTTGTGGTACCTCAGGCATTTTACTAAATACTTCAGAGACTTCTAGAAAAGGGAAGTAGGTAGTCATGCAGTAAAGAAATAATCGTAGAATCATAGAATCATTCAGGTTGGAAGAGAACTTTGGGATCATCGAGTCCAACCATCAGCCCCACTCTACAAAATTCTCCCTTACACAAGATCCCCCAACAACCATATCTTAATGACTCTTAAACACATTCAAGGATGAGGACCCAACCACCTTCTTGGGCAGCCTATTCCAGCGTCTGACCACTCTTTCTGGAAAAAAAATTCTTTCCTAATGCTCAGCCTAAACCTACCCTGTTGTAGCTTGAAGCCATTCCCTTTTGTTCTGTTGCTATTTCCCTGTGAGAAGAGACCAGCACCAACCTGTCTACAATGTCCTTTCAAGTAGTTGTAGAGAGTGATGAGGTCTCCCCTCAGCCTCTTCCTCCAACTAAACAGTCCCAGCTCCTTCAATCGCTCTTCATAAGATTTATTCTCCAGGCCCTTTTCCAGCTTCGTTGCCCTGCTCTGCACTCGCTCCAGCAATCTTAATCAGCTGTTCATCAGGCAGAACCTTCAGAATGTAATCAAAAACGTTCATGTTGAGCTTCTCATCAACCAGCACCTCCAAGACCTTCTCAGCAGGGCTGCTTTCAATCCAGTCTCTTCCCAGCCTGTATTTGTGCTTGGGATTGTCCCAACCCATGTGCAGGACCTCACGCTTGGCCTTCTTGAACTTCATGATGTTTGCACAATCACTACTAAATCTGGGTATTGACCCCGTGGAATGAAAACATCTTGTTAATATTGGGACTGTCAGCCTTTTCACTAATTATAGGGTGTAGGGTTGTGTCTTTTCTGAGTCAAAGGATGGTAGGGTATCAATTATGAGCTGACATCTAGAACTGACCAGAAGAGAACATGTTTCAAAATTAGGTATTTCCATGAAGAATAGAAATAACAAGCTTGAGAAAGTTTTAGAAAAAGTAGGAAGCAGTGAAATAATGGAAGATATGTTTAGTTCAAACTATAAGCCAGTTTTATTGCAGTAGGTGATAAATGTTTAGGAAAGTAGCCTATGATATGAAGTGTACTCTATATATACAGTACTCTAGCTCTTCCACCAGTTATTATCTCTTAAAAAAATAAAAATAAAAAATGCCCATCAAACTCTCCCTGCTTAAAATACTGTAGACACCAAAAAACCCCAATTTTTTCCATGACAAAGTTTAGCCTTAACTACCCTCATAGCAAATGAGTACATCTTTAAAAGCACACTAGCTGTTCTCCTGCAGAAATCCTCAGGAATAAAGACTGTGGCACTTTTTCCCCTGCTTCTTTCCTCCAGGAAGGTGTTCTTATGAACAAATTTCTTCAATGAAAGAGACTGAAGCAGAAAGGAGCAGAAAGGTGTAAAACATGCTCATTACTCCTAACAGTAATCATAATATCATAAAAAAAAAAAGAAAAAAAAAGAAAGGGGGCACACTCCTGGCACTGCAAGTAAATGTAAAAAGAGAAAAAGTTGTGATTGGTTTTAAAATATTGCATTACACATGTCCTGTATAGTCAATGTGGTTTCTGTGGAAAGCTGCACCACTATCATAATGCAATATTAATACCCAGTGTAGGATGCTTCATCAATTCTATATTGTAACAAGGGTAATATTATGGATGATAATTCTTCGATTCCCCTATTGAGCCTGAGCAATGGCACAATTTAATTTGATTTTCTGCTCTAAATCTGTATCTAGGGTGACTGCATTGGAAGTAATGTATCCCCTTTTTTAAAGCTTTAAATAAAATAGTACCATTTTTCTAATTTTATGTAGTTTCCTTTCTGCAGACTTCATACAGGTAAAATCCCTAACAATATCAAAGGTGAATAAGGGCACCTTAATCTGTAATAAACAACTTCTGGATGCTATTTAGCAGCCTTCCAGTACCTGAAAGGGGCCTACAGGGAGGCTGGGGAGGGTCTGTTTACAAAGGCCTGTAGTGACAGGACAAGGAGCAATGGCTTCAAGCTGGAGAAGAGCAGATTTAGGTTGGATATTAGGAGTAGGTTCTTAACTCTGACAGTGGTGGAACACTAGAACAGGTTGCCCAGGGAGGTGGTTGAGGCCCCTTCCCTGGAGATATTCAAGGGGAGGCTTGAGGAGGCCCTGGGCAACCTGGTCTAGTTGGGAGTGTCCCTGCTGACTTCAGGGAGGTTGGACTAGATGACCTTTGGAGGTCCCTTCTGGCCTGGGCCATTCTATGATTCTATGATTCTATGAATCTGTGACTCTTTTTCTTTATCTTGCATGTAAGTTTGTGAATGTATCCAGCAGGAAAGGTAATTTAAAGTTTTCTTAGCACCAATAAAATTTAACTTTTATTTGGGAGTCTTTAGTCTGGACAAGAGAAGGTTGAGGGGAGACCTTGTTAATGCTTACAATTATCTGAAGGGTAAGTTGAAGGAGGATAGATATGGACTCTTCGCAGTGTTTCCCAGTGACAGACAAGGCGCAACAGGTACAAGCTGGAACACAATGGGTTCAATTCAAATATGAGAAAAAACCTCTTTAAGATGATGGTGACAGAGCTATGTCAAACAGATATGAGTGAGCTGTTTATCATAAAATCATAGAATGTTTGTGTTGGAAGGAACAAGATTATTGAGTTCCAATCCCCTGCCCTGGGCAGTGATATCTCTCACTAGAGCAGGTTGATCAAAACCCCATACAATCTGGCCTTGAATTTCTCCAGGGATGGAGCAGCCACAGCTTCTCCGGGCAACCTGGGCCAGTGTCCCACTACCGTTGCAGGAAAGAATTTCTTCCTGAGATCTCATCTAAATCTGCCCCTTTTCAGTTTAAAACCGTTACTCCTCAGCCTGTGGCTCCACTCCCTAATAAATACCCCATCCCTATCCCTCCTGTAGGCCCCCTTTAGGTTCTGGATGGGGCTCTAAGGTGTCCCCAGAGCCTTATCTTCTCCGGGCTGAGCAACCCCAACTCTCTTAACCAGTCTTCATAGGAGTGGTGCTCCAGCCCTCTGATCATCTTCATGGCTCTCTGCTGGAACCATTCCAACAAGTCTGTGTCCTTCTTGTGCTGAGGATTCCAGCCCTGGGGAGTTAAGTTCCAGGTCCATTTCCCATCCTTTACCTCATGCCTGCACTCTTCTACACCACCTCATTCGTCTCCACTTCTGAAAGCATCTTCTGTCGTACAAGACCTATATTTCTTTGCATGGCATTGTCATGGTAGTGTAAAATCCCATTCTGCATAGAACAACTACTCTTTACAGCTGTCACACAGAATCACAGAATATCAGGGATTGGAAGGGACCTTGAAAGATCATCCAGTCCAATCCACCTGCCGGAGCAGAAACACCTAGAGCAGGTCACACAGGAACACGTCCAGGTGTGTTGAATGCCTCCGGAGAAGGAGACTCCACAACCTCTCTGGGCAGCCTCTTCCGGGGCTCCATTACCCTCACAGTGAAGAAGCCTTTTCTCATTTAAGTGGAACCTCCTCTGTTCCAGCTTGCACCCATTGCCCCTTGTCCTATCATAGGCCGTCACTGAGAAGAGCCTGGCTCCATCCTCCTGACACTCATCCTTTCCATATTTATAAACATTCATGAGGTCACTCCTCAGTTTCCTCTTCTCCAAGCTAAAGAGTCCCAGCTCCCTCAGCCTTTCCTTGTATGGGAGATGCTGTACTCCCTTCAGCATCTTTGTGGCTCTGCGCTGGATTCTTTCCAGTAGTTCCCTGTTCTTCTTGAACTGAGGGGCCCAGAACTGGACACAATATTCCAGATGTGGTCGTTCCACACTACATGCAGAGAACCGAAAGTAAAATAAATTAGCCGTATGCACCTGGTCTATTAGAGAAAATGTTGTTAGAGCTAAACCAAATGAAAACAAAGCTACAGGAAGGTTGATAAAAATTCAGACACCACAAATCTGGCAAGCATCAGCTGTGACAAGCTTCAGCTTCAGTACAAACCTACATTTGTAGTCAGTACTGTAATGTAGGGCTCTGCGTTTACAACTGGACAGAGAAAGAAGGTAAGAGTTAATCTTTCTGAAAATAAAATGATACAGTTAGAGTCGGAGTTAAAGCAACAATATTGGTAAACTTTGCTTTTCACTAGAGCTAAAGGATATGAAGTGACAAGTTTCAAAGGTTGTGTCGAGTCCTTGAATGTAGAGTGGCAAGTGTCTGCTCCCATTTCTTACAGCAGGCTAGATTCAAGAATTCAGGGGCTATTTTTGTAGGTAGGACTGCATTCACAGCAAGCATTCACAAATACTCAAAGAAAATTTGGTGTTGATGTCACCTGAACTTATAGTAATTTTTAAAGTTTTAAGTTGCAGCTTATGCAAGTAGTAATGAAAATATTTACTGCATGTAATTAAGACAGCATTGCTTTAGTCAAATTGACTATAGTCAAATACTTTGGAAAAGTTAGTTCAATAGGACATAAATGGGAAAAAAAAACAGCTGCATGAAGAAGTAGAAATTACTGTGGGTGGATTTATGAGAAATAATGGTATTAATTTTGTGACCCAAAGTTAGGGGGTTGTGTCTGAGGACATCAGTATGGAGTAAGCTACTTCAGAGACCAATAATAGCATTTTCTAAAGCCTTATTTGTTGCTTTAACTGTTGCTATTCAAATCAGTAAGACCAAACTGGGCTAAAACCCAAAACTAAATTAAACTCATTAGAAATTGCTGGATATTTTAAAAGTTTGAGTACATTATATAACCAACTATTTAGGTTCCTAGTTTCGGCACACATATTTCAAGATTTTGGCATATTTGATGAGGGATAAGTGTCATATTGCAAAGGATAAAGGATTGTTACGAAATTCAGTCTGCCAGCTCAATTTTAAATTTGTTTGCCTTTTTTTTCTCTTTTCTTTTTTACTTCAAATAAGTATAGAATATATCATAACACAAAACGAAAAAAAAAATAGGAAATAACATAATAAAAATAATGTACAGGTTCTTCTGAAAGCAATTTTGCATTTTCCTTGATACTTTAAACTCAATGGGCTTGTTTGGTAGGCAGAAATTAGTGAAGATAAAGTGAAAGATAAAGGGAAAAGATAGCAAGAAGTGAACAGAAGAGTGAGGGGGAAGAAAACCAGTTTGATGAACAGTGACAATACAAAGGTTAAGAAGCTTAATTAACCAAGGAAGGGTTAAAAATAAGGTGTCACTGATCTGTGAACCTCACTTTGCACAGTCACATTGTCTTGTAAAAAAAAAAAAAATGAGGCAAGAGTTGATGGGATTGACATAGATCTACAGGAGGAAANNNTGTTCCAGCTTGCACCCATTGCCCCTTGTCCTATCATAGGCCGTCACTGAGAAGAGCCTGGCTCCATCCTCCTGACACTCATCCTTTCCATATTTATAAACATTCATGAGGTCACTCCTCAGTTTCCTCTTCTCCAAGCTAAAGAGTCCCAGCTCCCTCAGCCTTTCCTTGTATGGGAGATGCTGTACTCCCTTCAGCATCTTTGTGGCTCTGCGCTGGATTCTTTCCAGTAGTTCCCTGTTCTTCTTGAACTGAGGGGCCCAGAACTGGACACAATATTCCAGATGTGGTCGTTCCACACTACATGCAGAGAACCGAAAGTAAAATAAATTAGCCGTATGCACCTGGTCTATTAGAGAAAATGTTGTTAGAGCTAAACCAAATGAAAACAAAGCTACAGGAAGGTTGATAAAAATTCAGACACCACAAATCTGGCAAGCATCAGCTGTGACAAGCTTCAGCTTCAGTACAAACCTACATTTGTAGTCAGTACTGTAATGTAGGGCTCTGCGTTTACAACTGGACAGAGAAAGAAGGTAAGAGTTAATCTTTCTGAAAATAAAATGATACAGTTAGAGTCGGAGTTAAAGCAACAATATTGGTAAACTTTGCTTTTCACTAGAGCTAAAGGATATGAAGTGACAAGTTTCAAAGGTTGTGTCGAGTCCTTGAATGTAGAGTGGCAAGTGTCTGCTCCCATTTCTTACAGCAGGCTAGATTCAAGAATTCAGGGGCTATTTTTGTAGGTAGGACTGCATTCACAGCAAGCATTCACAAATACTCAAAGAAAATTTGGTGTTGATGTCACCTGAACTTATAGTAATTTTTAAAGTTTTAAGTTGCAGCTTATGCAAGTAGTAATGAAAATATTTACTGCATGTAATTAAGACAGCATTGCTTTAGTCAAATTGACTATAGTCAAATACTTTGGAAAAGTTAGTTCAATAGGACATAAATGGGAAAAAAAAACAGCTGCATGAAGAAGTAGAAATTACTGTGGGTGGATTTATGAGAAATAATGGTATTAATTTTGTGACCCAAAGTTAGGGGGTTGTGTCTGAGGACATCAGTATGGAGTAAGCTACTTCAGAGACCAATAATAGCATTTTCTAAAGCCTTATTTGTTGCTTTAACTGTTGCTATTCAAATCAGTAAGACCAAACTGGGCTAAAACCCAAAACTAAATTAAACTCATTAGAAATTGCTGGATATTTTAAAAGTTTGAGTACATTATATAACCAACTATTTAGGTTCCTAGTTTCGGCACACATATTTCAAGATTTTGGCATATTTGATGAGGGATAAGTGTCATATTGCAAAGGATAAAGGATTGTTACGAAATTCAGTCTGCCAGCTCAATTTTAAATTTGTTTGCCTTTTTTTTCTCTTTTCTTTTTTACTTCAAATAAGTATAGAATATATCATAACACAAAACGAAAAAAAAAATAGGAAATAACATAATAAAAATAATGTACAGGTTCTTCTGAAAGCAATTTTGCATTTTCCTTGATACTTTAAACTCAATGGGCTTGTTTGGTAGGCAGAAATTAGTGAAGATAAAGTGAAAGATAAAGGGAAAAGATAGCAAGAAGTGAACAGAAGAGTGAGGGGGAAGAAAACCAGTTTGATGAACAGTGACAATACAAAGGTTAAGAAGCTTAATTAACCAAGGAAGGGTTAAAAATAAGGTGTCACTGATCTGTGAACCTCACTTTGCACAGTCACATTGTCTTGTAAAAAAAAAAAAAAAAGAGGCAAGAGTTGATGGGATTGACATAGATCTACAGGAGGAAAAGCCCAAATCATAACAGCACCATATACTCCTAGGAAACAAGGGACATGGAAAACTCAACAAATTCATAAAATCATAGAATCGTTTCGGTTGGAAGAGACCTTAAAGATCATCCAGTTCCAGCCCTGGGCAGGGACACCTCCCACCAGACCAAGTTGCTCAAAGCCCCATCCAACCTGGTCTTGAACCCCTCCAGGGATGGGACAGCCACAGCTGCCCTGGGCAACTTGTTCCAGTGTCTAACCACTCTCACAGGAAAGAATTTCTTCCATCTTTCAGTTTAAAATCATTACCCCTCGGCCTATTGCTCCACTCCCTCACAAAGAGTCCCTGCTCACCTCTTCTGCAGGTCCCCTTTAGGGACTGGAAGGCGCTCTAAGGTCTCCCTGGAGCCTTCTCTTCTCCAGGCTGAACAACCTCAACTCTCTCACCCTGTCCTCACAGCAGAGGGTCTCCAGCCCTCCCAGCATCTCTGTGGCCTCCACTGGANAGAGGCAAGAGTTGATGGGATTGACATAGATCTACAGGAGGAAAAGCCCAAATCATAACAGCACCATATACTCCTAGGAAACAAGGGACATGGAAAACTCAACAAATTCATAAAATCATAGAATCGTTTCGGTTGGAAGAGACCTTAAAGATCATCCAGTTCCAGCCCTGGGCAGGGACACCTCCCACCAGACCAAGTTGCTCAAAGCCCCATCCAACCTGGTCTTGAACCCCTCCAGGGATGGGACAGCCACAGCTGCCCTGGGCAACTTGTTCCAGTGTCTAACCACTCTCACAGGAAAGAATTTCTTCCATCTTTCAGTTTAAAATCATTACCCCTCGGCCTATTGCTCCACTCCCTCACAAAGAGTCCCTGCTCACCTCTTCTGCAGGTCCCCTTTAGGGACTGGAAGGCGCTCTAAGGTCTCCCTGGAGCCTTCTCTTCTCCAGGCTGAACAACCTCAACTCTCTCACCCTGTCCTCACAGCAGAGGGTCTCCAGCCCTCCCAGCATCTCTGTGGCCTCCACTGGATCCGCTTCAACAGGTCCATGTCCTTCCTGTGCTGATTGAAAATGATATACTCAGTTCTGAGGCTGAAGTAAACCTAGTAAAGGCCAATGAAACAACCTCAATACAGTTCAGAATTTAATTTGATATGAATAATTCAATATGAATAATGATATTCTGCAAAATGCTTGCAATTTTGTTATGCCAGTATGATGTGGCGTATTCTCTACAGTATAATATCAGAATGTTAGCAACTTTGAGTCCTAATCGTTTAAAAGCATCACTTAAAATCAATATTTCACAAAAATAAGAAACTGAAATGTCAATTAAAATAGTTGAAATAATAGCACTTATTTTATAGCTTTACATGTAGAAGAAAACGGGAGCAAATAGTAAATGTTGTATGCATTAGTAGTAAACATCAATAACTTTGATCTAGACTGATCTGATGTTTGTAGTTTCATGTAAATCTTTCTATTCATGGCTAATCTTTAGAAAACAAAGTAGAAAAAAATAGAAGAAATGAGTCACTTCCAACCAAAAGATTGATAGATTGACAATATTATTGTGTCCCCAAGTAGTTCTGAAAAAAAAAAAAAAAACTTTGAAAAATTAAAATTAGAAAAGCAATTAATAAAGTTATTACATACTCTGTTAAAAAAAAAAGGAAAAAAAAGAATAAAAAGTATTCCCATCTCATTTGTGCCTCATAATTTCCTTATTTGAAAAAAAACCCACTGGCTACATATGACAGCATCAGTTTACTATGGCAATCAGGCAAACTGCCTTATTCCCTGAGCTCTGTGGACTCCTCTCCCTTACCCATCCCCTCGGAACATTTTTCTGTTGTAGGGGTTTATTGGTCAGTCACATCTTCTGAAAATATGTTGAAGTCAGGAACTGAAATTTTTATTCAGAGGGCAAAGTTAAAGAAATTCTCTTTGTACTTGAAGTAAAAGACAATGAGATTTGAAGTAGCTGTTAAGTTATGTCAATTCAGGATGATAGATGAGAAGAAACTGTAAAGCAGCTTAGTAGAGCTACTAATGTCAACCTATTTTTATTAGTATTTATGTTTTGAGAAGAACCAGTATGAATATAGATCTTGTAAACTGCCTTAATACCTGTCTGGATAGGCTTTAACTGAAGAGTGCCTCTTGCATGGCCAGCATTATTAGTGTCAGAATTTTTAGCAGATTGTGATGTTAAATGTTGTTTGCCTACCAAAAACAATTGAAACTGTTAGGGCTAAAGAGAACTATTAGACAGTAAAATCTATTCTTTCTGGAGCACAAGACATATGAAGGGTTCATGGGCTATGTTTTTGGTGACACTATGCTCCCCATGAGTAAATTTCTGATACATGAAATGATAAATGCTTCCAGCAAATTGACTATAAATATGCATATTCCACTTTTTTTTGCTACAAACTTTGAACATTTCCAGGTGGAAAATGTTCAGAAGACACTCAGATTCTTGGGACTGACAGAATTCACAGCACATTCCTCTATTTCACTGGCAAGTTGTCTTTGAAATGTTTCACTCGGCTTTTCTTCCCTAACTATTCCACTAAGATCCACTGTGTACTCTGTTATTACAGTATTATTTACATTGCAGTAATTTGAATTTCTATTGAAATGCCTGTAACATACACAGAGTGTGTGCATGCATAATTCCTCCAGTTTCATTAAAGTGCTTGGCACTGTAAAGATTACATAAACAAAGAGAAAACCCTGACAATTTTTCATCATACTTTGTGAATGAATACTTTATCTTGTGTGCTACTGAAAGTATTCCTTAGGTTCAGTTATCAGAGTAAACGAAAAGCTGTGTCATTCTACATTCTACATTCTTTGTCTAAATAATGAGCAAAACATTCTAAACAATAAGGGTAAATAATAATTGTATAAAGGAATAGAATAGCAAAAGCTCTACTGTCTCTGATAGGAAGGATTACAAGAATCTGTTAAAACTATGTAGAAGTAGGAGTGATTTTGTTGATAAACAGTGAGTTAACTTAGATATTTTTTTTTCCTCTCTCTTACACCTCTATGCTCCAGAGCTTTTAAATGCATGACTCAGTCTTGTCATTTTTGCCTGTGACATTCCACAGATTTTCAGGTGTTTCAGATCACAGTGTTATCACCCTACAAAAAAGAGATTAATTTCTATCTCTTTATCCTCATTTTTGTATTGTGATGTGTGGTCCATTTTTCTGCACCCAGCTGAGGCCTTTATTTATGAAGAGGAAGGTGAAGATTAGAATAATGCAAGAAGGAAGTTTGCAGTCAGGAGTTCTATATACAAAACTGTAGGTAGGTCTTTCCGTGTGTACTGTGACCCTCTGTGTTGGGTCTCTCTCACATCGCAAATAACCATAGTCTGTGGTACATTTTCCTCTAGACCCCTAGTTATTTTGTTGCTGAAGCAAGAATCACTGAGTCCCTCAGCCATCTATGTCTCAATTAAGTAAGTTATGCCTACACTTATTCTAGACTGCTGCTCTGAGAGCCTTACACTGCAGGTAGACAGAAGGACATAACCCATATGAATAGCAAAATGCTGCTGTTGGCAGGAATAGCTGGAGTTATGGTAGTAAATTTACATATAAAGAGAAGCTGAATTTGCACATAAAGAAAAACCTCTGATACCTATTTGTATATGACGTGTCATGTCAGATTTTTTTGAAGTTATTGAAATGTTCCCTTTTTTCTTTCTCATGTTACTCAGAATCATGTCATTAAGACAAGGAATCCCTGACATCTGAACTTCTAGCAGAGCTTATAACAAAGTCTCTTTTCAGAAAATATTAAAATATTTTATATTGAGAGTAAATTATATACAAGCTGTAAGCCAAATTTCTATATGATTTTTTGTTAGCATTAAACTGAAGGTAAACTTTGCTACATTTGCTCTTGAATATGGAAGTCATCTCTAGAATCTTACAACCCTTTTGAACTGATCATAAAAACAATTTAGAGTAAGTAAACCAGTAAAAAAAAAACTACCAGGGAGGTGGTTGAGGCCCCTTCCCTGGAGATATTCAAGGGGAGGCTGGAGAAGGCCCTGGGCAACCT
This sequence comes from Nycticryphes semicollaris, assembly GCA_013400055.1. Lineage (NCBI taxonomy): Eukaryota > Metazoa > Chordata > Aves > Charadriiformes > Rostratulidae > Nycticryphes > Nycticryphes semicollaris. The sequence goes on along the minus strand of VXBJ01001935.1, from coordinate 74,010 downwards.
GGTCTAGTTGGGGGTGTCCCTGCTGACTGTGGGGAGGTTGGAGTAGATGACCTTTAGAGGTCCCTTCCAGCCTGGACCATTCTACAATTCTATGATTCTTGATAATTTTGACTCAAATATAAAACCACATCTGTGAGTGAAGAGCAGTTCATTCAAATTCTTTCGGTGTTCACAAACTTTTCAAGAGTTCTGAGGAAGTCTAATCAATTTACCACTGCTGAAATGAAACAGTTGTTCAACAAATTGCATCAGTCCTGCCTTAGGCCAGTAATAAAGACAAATAACTTCTCCAACAGAAACTGCAGGAGGGCTTTAAGAGTTCAAAAGGTAACTGTCCCAACATGAATTTGGCCAGAAGACTAGAGTTAATAATCTATTTTACAGTATCCTAGTATCTTAAAAGAGGTTTCTTGTTACATTTGAAAAATATCACCACTAGCAAGAATTTCTTATATCAAAACTATTGGTAGAAATTTTGTAGAAAACAACCTAAGTGAAAAAACAGAAGGAAAAATAAAGACAGACCCTGCTAAAAATACAAAAGACAAGCAGAAAGGACTCAATAACAGTTCTTGCTGTATTTGAAAGGGTCATAGAAAAAGGAATCACATGGTGGGTACCATTTCTGTAATAGCAGCTTCTAACACATTTTTTCAACATTTTTTAATTAGTACAGTAGAAGAGATTAACTATGAAAATATGGTGCACCGTCTTATATCATTCTGCCTTATTCAACAGGATGACAGATTACCTGCTTTTGCCCTCTCCCATATATGATACCATACTTTTCTACCGAAACTCAAATGCCATCTCTTTCAGGTGGCCTGGCTGATTGACATAATCTATGTCTATCAAGATAATTTATTCACAATTTGTAGTACATGTTGATGATTGCTGGTTTTATTTCTTTAGAAAAAAAAATTAAAAAGAGGAGGGGGGGATGTAGAGAAAAGCTCTCTAATTCATATATACTTATCGTATATATCAATGACTGTTATCTATTAAGTTATCTACTAGATCTTCAAGTGACAAGCTAAAACATATGAGAGGATGGGTGAGGAATTTTTAGTATGGAGCTACAGACTAATAGGTACAAGGCAAGAGTGAAGAGGCAAGAGGAAAGAAAAGGATATTTTAAACATTGATGGCATTCGCTTTTTACACGAAGCCTGATCTAGCGGATGTATCCGTGTGTCAGAATCTGCCAGTGCAAGGTTGTGGGGATACAACTCTGGATAAGGCACTGCTCTGGCAGCTTCAGGACGTGAAATGAAATGTTAGGAGGGCACAAGTGAACAGCAAGGTACAGAGGCGAAAGAGGAAGGCCCTCAGCATTACAAAGGTTAAAGTGTCTAAACCACCCTGCAAAAGCAAATTTTTTATTGGGACAGAAAATACCCTAAATTTGATGATTCTGCCCATGTCCTTTATCACGTAGCTATCTCACTGGCTCGGTGGCTTCAAATTATCAGTAAATCTTGGGAAATTCTGGGCTCATGAGAGCTGGTTGAGATTTTATGTAGTCGTTTAGTCGTTTAGTCTGTCTTTGATAGACTGGAGCAATTCTGCATTAATACTGTCAGCTTATTCTGCATGCAGAGTGCCTCTGCATGGTGCATTAGCACTAAGCAGACTTATTTTGAGCATATTAGAGTTGCTGGGTGTCTGACAGAGAAGAAAATGTGGGCAGAAGTATGGGATTCATGACCTTCATTAACTCATATACTTTAATAATGGTTAAAAAAATGTCAATGAATATTAAACAGCTAATTTTCGTTTTCATTTAAAGTGAAGGATATTTGTAGTATTTGAAGACATAGATGATAAATGTTGTGTAGCAATTTGTTTGGTGCATAAGGAAAAGTTAAATGTGGAATTTACCGGGAAACATTATAATTGTATTTGAGAAACCATTTCAGTCACTGGATCTTCAGGGTCAGCGCAGGAATTGTTGTCCTGTATTTATATACAACTTTGTTATGGCCATGTGACATCAGCTAGTGTAAGATCTTAGGGACATTAATATTAGAATTATTTCAAAATAATATAAATAGGATGTTAGGAAGAACTTCACTTACACAGGCAAACAGCAATTTTGCTTTATTTGCTTTACAAAATTGCTTTAGATTCTTTCTGGGAGTGGATCTATTTTAAATAGAGGATCACCACATCTTCACATTGAGTCCTTTTTTTTTTTT